>CM010617.1:19849756-20057256 GCA_003430845.1 Xanthoceras sorbifolium | reverse complement strand
TTAAGAATGGTCTTCCCAACAACATAGGAGTAGTTTGATCACCATTCTCCATATCAAGCACATAAAAATCAGCAGGGAAAACCAAATCATTTACTTGCACAAGAACATCCTCAACTACACCCTTAGGATATGCATTAGATCTATCAGCCAATTGAATTACAACACCAGTTTTATTCAAAGGTCCAAGTTTTAAAGAATCATATATAGAATATGGCATGACATTGATAGAAGCTCTTAAATCTAACATGGCCTTCTCAAATTTAGTGTTACCTATCGTACAAGGGATAGTAAACATACCTGGATCTCGGCACTTCGCAGGTAGTTTTCTTTGAATAACTGCAAAAACATTCTCCCCTACTCTTACCTTCTCACATCCTTTAAGTTTCTGTTTCCTCTTATTTGTACACAGTTCTTTCAGGAATTTAGCATAACGAGGTATTTGTTTAATGGCATCTAAAAGTGGAATATTTATCTCGCATCTACGAAAAGTCTCATATAAATCTTTATTTTGCATATCTTTTCTAGATTCTGCTAAAGCCTGAGGAAAAGAAAGTACTGATTTATAATCAGAAAGAGGCGAAAACTTACGCTTAGATATGTCATCGTCATTGGGAATGTTCCTATCTGCAACGATGCTTTTCTCCTTTTCTTGCTTCGACGACGCATGGGATGTCTTTACTAGAATCTCAACCTCATTACCAGTTCTCAAAACGATTGCACTTGCATTTTCTCTTGGATTTACTATTGTTTGAAAGGGTAATTTCCCTGAACTTTGCGCCTCTAGCCGATTAATTGCAATTGCCATCTGGCCCATCTGATTGTCCAAACTTTGAATACTGGCCCTCGCCTCTTGTTGAAAGTTTTTCGTCTCATGTTGAAATTGCAAAGTATTAGTGGCAAGAGACTTAACAATATCTTCTAAAGACATACCAGAATTAGAATTTTGGCCCGATTGTTGTCTAGGAGGATATGGCTGCTTATATTGCTGGAAATTTGAACGGTTTTGAGCTGCAGACTGATTTACTTGTGAATTCCCATAGCTAAGATTAGGGTGATCCCTCCATCCCGGGTTATACACGTTCGAATAAGGATCGTACTTTCTTTATGGTTGTCCAAAAAAACCACCCGCCGAATTCACTTGCTCAATAGGCTCTTCTTGAAGAGTTGGGCACATATCAGTTGGATGCCCTTCCACTGAACATATCCCACAAGCCTTTGCCGTTTGCATATTACCTATAGCCATTTGACGAATAAGAGAAGTTAGACGCAATTTTTTGTTCAAGGGATGAAATATTTACCTCATTAACATTCTTTGCTGGAGAATCAAGTCTAGTACTAAATTGTTTAGAATTGGCCACCATATTTGCAATCAAGTTTCTCGCGGCCTCGGGAGTTTTATCCACCAAAGCTCCTCCATTAGCGGCATCAATCATGCTTCTATCAGTGGGTAGAAGGCCCTCATAGAAATACTGGATAAGTAGCTGCTCACCAATTTGATGACGAGGGCAGCTTGCACATAATCTCTTGAAACGTTCCCAATATTCATAAAGGGATTCTCCATTGTATTGCCTTACACTACAAATTTCTTTTCGAATGCTGGCCGCCCTTGAAGCTGGAAAGTATTTCTCCAAGAACAATCTCTTCATATCATTCCATGTGGTAATACTTGTGAAGGGTAGATAATAGAGCCAATCCTTAGCCGAATCCTTCAAAGAAAACGGAAAGGCTCTCAATTTGATTTGCTCTTCTGTCACACCTGTGGGTTTCACACTCGTGCAAACCACGTGAAGCTCCTTTAGATGCTTGTGAGGATCTTCACCTTTAAGGCCATGAAAAGTGGGCAAGAGATGTATTAGTCCAGATTTTAATTTAAAAGTAGTAGTAGCATCTAAAGTAGGAAAAGTTATGCATAAGGGTTGTTGATTCAAATCAGGGGCAACAAGCTCTTTCAAAGTTTGATTTCCAGCAATGATTTCCTTCTCTTCTAAATCAGAATTGCTAGCAAATAAAGAATCTAGGGTTTCTCTTCAAAATTTCTTCGAGCTTCCCTCCTTAACCTGCACAAAGTCCTTTCAATTTCTGGATCGAATTGAAAATCACCTTGATTAGAAGAGCGAGTTAAAATCATAAAAACGAAGAATAGCGAAACTCTTAGTAGGCCATGAAAGACAGATCAAGAAAGGAAAAGTCTAGAGTAATGAAAATAGATACAAACAATTGTACGCTAAAAGACAAAATGGTGACAAAAAGTCAAAGTGACAATTTTTTTTTTTTGCTTTTTTTTCTCGAAAGTGGAACTTTTATATATATATATTTTGCTTTTTTTTTTTCTGGAAAGAAAAAAAATAAAATAAAATAAAATAAGGATCACAAAAATCAACTAGAATGCCTCCCCGGCAACGGCGCCAAAATTTGGTGTGTTGTCGCAGGCAACCAAAAATAAAACCTATACTCCCAAAAATATATGTAGTAGTGCGAGTAAGGATTGTTCCCGCGAAGAGTATCTAGTTTAATTCTATATTATGTGAACAAAGATGGGGGGGTGTTTGCATATAACGAAAGCAATTTTAAGAAAACTAAATAAGGAACAATTCAAATTAAATTATTGAAATCAATCAAAGGACAAACATTGGTCTAAGTCAACATCCACCATCGGAACTTTACAACTGATCATTGATGCAAGTATATATAAATTCACAATTTGAATATTCACCGTTGGAACTATTTTCCTACCTCTCCTTAGTTACAATTAATTAGAAAACAGGTGACCTAATTAATCCTAACTACTAAATAACCCAAGACAAGCGCTAAAGGTTTAATCTAGTAGCAGCTTTAAGAATTAGAGAGATCAATGAAAAGCACAAGCGATTGCATTTAATTTAGTCGAGCGTTCTTCCTAAGATCTAATAATTTCATTAAATCTTAATTGCTTCACAAATTAGAGGGATCAAACAATTACGGATTTGATTTCTAACTTAGCAGTAGATTGTAACGAATAATAAACTAGTAGACCTCCAAATAATTAAACAAGACAATCATAAAAATAGGCACAGAAGAACAATCGATACTCAAAATATAAATTAAACAATAAAAACAAAAAGATCTCACAGTTTTATTGATTCCAAGGCTTCCATTTCCTTCGACCAATTATCAAGACTTAGCCACGCAGGGCCATGAAAATTAAAGGAAAAGCTAGAGAAGAGAGGAGAGAAAGACGTGAGAGAGGAGACTGCTGGTCTGATGATGAGAGGTCTTTAAACACATCAACTCCTCTATTGGAAGCCTACCTAAACTTTAAAAAACTTAAGCTAACACTTATCCTCAAATAATAATATTTTAGTTTGACTAAAAAGTGAAAAGCTAAAAGAATATAATATAAAGTCTTAATACAAATAGGAAAGTGATGATTTCAGTTGTGATTTTTCGTGCACCAGATTTGGAAGCTTCCAAAAATAAACCGCTATCACTTGCATGCTAAGAAAAGCTCGAGAACATCAACAGTGCAGGTGCAGCAACTTCATGCCCGATTTCGACCTTGATTCTGCCCGTATCTCTCCAAACTCAAACATGAAAGTTGTAGAGCTATTTCTTGCCGTTCCATATCATTTTGAATCATCTCAATCGGAGCTTGGATGAGAAAGTTATGCCCATATTATGAAGTGATGTCGAAACTGTCAAAAATCGCCTGATTAACTTCGTTTCGCACTTACCGCCTCTATTTGCATCCTAAATCAAAATATAAGAATAATCAGTACATTTAGGAACCAAATAAGTATAAAAGACTAAACATTAGGGAAGAAAAATAGGACATTTTGCATTCTCATCACCCTTCAAATAACGAAGAACTCTTTTACAAGTAAGCCAATGAACTTGAGTATGAGCCACAAGGAATTGGCTTAATTTGTTGACAATAAAATATATGTCGGGACAAGTATGAGACAGATATTGTAAGGCTCTAATACAACTCCTATATACCTTAGGATCTTCAAACACATCACCATCATATAGAGAAAGTTTGACACCCGAGCTAGTAGGTGTGTCACAAGGTTTACAATCATGCATATTGGTCATTTTGAGAAGGTCTCCAATGTATTTAGATTGAGTTAGAAACAAAGCAGAAGAATCTTTAGAAGCCTCAAAACCAAGGAAGTAGCTGACTGGTCCAAGGTCCTTCAAGGCAAAAGTAGAGTGAAGCTTGATCACCAACTGCTAAATTTGAGTTGCATTGCTGCCTGTCAACAAGATATCGTCAATATAAACCAAGAGATACATAATAGAGTTAGAAGAAGAGCGAATGAACAAAGATACATCAGCAGCTGAACTCTCAAATCCCATGACAAAAGGACAGTTTAGAGCTTTGAAAACGAAGATCTCGGGGCCTATTTAAGGCCATAAAGTGTTTTGTGAAGTCTGCAAACATGGTTAAGCTAATGAGGATTCACAAAGCCTTCTGGTTGCTGCATATGAACTACTTCATGGAGATCTCCATTCAAAAAGGCGTTATTGATGTCAACTTGCCTAATGAACCAACCATAGGAGACAGCTAATGTAAAGATAATACGAATTGTGGCAGCCTTGACAACGGGACTAAAAGTGTCAAGATAGTCAAACCCTGGGGTTTGATGAAAACCTTTTGCAACTAACCGAGCTTTGTACTTGAGAAGAGTCTCATCAGACCTATACTTGGTTCAAAAATCCCATTTACAACCCACAATGTTCATGTCTGGAGTGGAGGGTACTAAGGACCAAGTTTGATTTTTCAGCAAAGCAGTATACTCATCTTTCATTGTTTGTAACCAAGAGGCATCCAGCATTACTTCCTTAACAGATGATGGCTCAGCAACAGCTAGAAGAGCTGATGGAATGGACCAGGCGGATGTGTAAGCCTTAGGCTTAAAAATACCATGCTTAGATCTTGTTGTCATAGAATGTGTAGACTGCTGAGGAACTGGTTGTAAAGGTACGGAAGCTGCAGGAGAAACTGTTGTTGTGAAAGGTAATATTGTAGGAGGAACTACTACTGGAACTGAATCAGATACTGGGGATGGTAATGCTTGCTGTAAAGGAACAAAAGATACAGGGAAGACTGCTACTGAAATAAAAATAGGTTGTTGAAGCTGGTGTAACTGAGGAACAGCTGCTGGAATGGAGTGGGATTTGTTGGAAACCAGATCAACTAGAGTCTGAATAGGTATTGAAGAATGTGATGCAGTGTCAATAGGCCTTTCTTGAGACTGAAACAACTGCTGATATGGAAACTCACTATCATTAAACTCAGCATGTCGAGTAATGAAAACCTTGCCTGATAGGAGAAGACAACAGTATTCTTTATGGTTCTGACTGTACCCTAAGAAGACTGCTTTTGTAAAATGAAAATTAAATTTGTTTTTGTGATGATTTCTAAGGTATGGAAAGCAAGAACAACCAAAAGTATGAAGGAATAAATAGTTTGGTTTTTTGTTGTAAAACTTTTCAAAAGGAGACTGGAAATTTAAAAGAGAAGTAGGAAGATTGTTTATAAGAAAACATGAGATTTGAAAGGCTTCAAACCATAAAGTTAGTGGCATTTTGGCATGGGATAGGAGGGTTAGACCAGTTTCCACTAAATGCCTATATTTTCTCTCAACTACCCTATTTTGCTCATAAGTGTAGGCACATGAGAATCTCACTTGGACACCTTGCTTAGTCAAGTATAGCACAAAAGGAAGGAACTCACCCCCCATATTGGTTTATAAACATTTAATTCTCCTATCTATCAAATTTCAATTATACTTTCTTTTGAAATTGAATGAAAATCCTTAAGACATCAGATTTGAGCACCAAAGGAAATATCCATGTAAAACGAGTGAAGCAATCTACAAAAGCAATATAGTAACGATAGCCTTGAGTAGACACAAAAGGGGCTAGCCCCAAAAGGTCACTATACACAAGCTCAAGAGGTTGCTTAGCAGAAATTACAGATCTTTGGAAAGGCAATTTATGGACTTTGCCTAGTTTACATGAATCACAAAAATGAAGACTATCAATATTAAAAGGTAGTTGCAATGATCCAAGCACTTTCTTCAATATAAAGGAAGCTGGATGTCCCAAGCAGGCATGCCAAATAGTGCTATTAACATGAGCAGTATAAGCAAAACTATTGGCTGTACAATTATTGAAAGCAGGAAATTGAGCAGACTCAGCAGAAATTGATGAACAATGAGCATTAGAGTAAGCATATGAGGCATTTCTAGGACATGTTTGTGATGAATTTGTGGCACGAGAGTGAGCCAGCTGATAAAGACCATCCTTAACTGGTCCTTGAAGCAAAATCAGTCCATTTTTGTGGTCCTTGATCACAACACCATTGGCACAAAATTCAGCTATTGCATCATTGTCTTTTGTTAACTTTGAGATGCTAAGAAGATTTTTAGTAATCTTAGGCACATGTAGAATATTAGTCAAGTTCATATTCTTACTAGAGTTGACATTAGATGCAATAATTATGTGTCTAATATTTGAGATAGAGAGTTGTTGTTCATTACCTACAATAAGCTTGTCATTTTCAGCATATGCAGAGTTGAGAGAGAGATTTTGCAAATCCGAGGTGATATGGTTAGTAGCTCCACTATCCACATACCAAGAGGGATCATTCAGGACTGCTGGAGTTTCAATATAGGCTGAGTGTTGAGGAAAATTGGTTTGAGCTTGCAGATTCTCCTGATGAAAACCTCCTTGTGGTGCACCTGTTTGATTAGCAAACTGTGTGTGCTATCCAACAAAAAATTATTGTCCAATAAAAGCTTGATTAGCAAAATTGTTAGTAGGTGTAGGTCTTACAAAACCTTGATCAAAACGGTGGTTACATTGGAAGGCATAGTGGCCAGGTTTTGTACACAACTAGTAGTAAAGCCTTTTTCCTCCAAACCTGCCTCTTCTTCCTCTTCCACAGATGTTGTTCCTATTATTTTGAGAGTAATTACCACGTTGATCTTTCTTGTCACCAACATTGTTTGCAGCAAAATGAGCAGCAACTCCAGGTATTGAGATTTGAGAGGCTGAATTCAGCTGCTCAATTCTTTATTCATGCATTAAAAATAAGAATTGAGCATCTTCAAGGCTCATCGTCTTTTGTTGTGAGGATATGAGCACTACAACTGCATCATATTCATGTCCAACTCCATTTAACAAGCTCAAAATCAAGTCTCTTTCGGGAACATCCTCACCAGCTGTAGATAAAGCATCACCAATAGTTCTAATTTGAAGAATGAAATCACTTATAAAGAGAGAACTTTTCTTAGCTGTTTGAAGTTGCTATCTTAACTGTAGGATTTTAGCCATAGATCTATAAGAGTAAAAAGGCTTTCAAGCTTCGTCCGAGCTTCCATGGTTGACTTGCATCTTGTAACTTCTCCTACCACTTTCTCACTTAGAGTAGAAATCAACCAAAAAAGAAGAATCTGATTAGATTTCTTCCAATACTGATAGTGTTTGTTAAGTCTCTTCTCGGTTCTGACTTCACCAACTTCATTTGTGAGATGCACATCAATAAACTTGTCTGATGGTTTCTTTGTTGAATCAATAAAATCTTCAAGTTCTAATATATGTATGGCAGGTAAGATTTGAGTTTTCCAGTATATGAAATTGCTTTGATCAAGTTTAATAGGTAGGTTGAAGTTTAAGGTTTTGGCTAATGCAGAAAAATCCATTTTCAAGGAAGAAGAAGAGATATCTGAATCTAGATTAAGAGAGGTAGTGTATATGGACGAAGCAGCCATTGACGTGAGTTAAGTGACTCTGATACCAACTGAAAATAGCTTGAGAACAAGCTATAGAAAAGTGTTTGATAAAAACACCTAAGTGTTTGTGAAAAGTTTACAAAGAGAAAACTCAACAGAGAGTAGCCATTGTTGGCTGTAAAAGCTTTCTGATTTTTATTGATGATCAATCAAGTGAATACAATATACAAGTGCAGCTCAATTTATACATGAAGAGCTTTTACAGCTTTGATAAAAATCTAACTAACTTAATTGCCTTGGAAACAAACTTTCCTGCTCAGAATTTGCTAACAGAATTAGCTGACTCAACAAATTATGTTACTAAGCTTTGATCAGCTACTAAGCACCCATGTTAATAACTGATCTCTTAAGCTTCATATAATGATCATGATCATCATGATTCAAGCTATGATCATGATCTGTTCTTAAGCAAAACCGGGAATGTTGTGCAACAACATTGTGTTGTTGTTCAGTTTTACTTGCTTGCTGATCTGCTTCATTCACAGTAGCTCTACTACTGATAGTAGCAATGTTAGACTGAGGAGATATCTTCACAGATAGAGCTTGCCATATTGACAAGGATTACAAAAATCCAGCGATTGAAGAGCTGTACAAGGCTTATTGAGCTTTCTCATTAGTTTTTTTTTTTTTTTTTTGAAACATTCTATATATTCACTCAACCAAAGCAATAGAACAAGAAGGTTTATCAAAAAACCAAAGAAGCAAGTGAAGGGCCAAACTATTTATATATCTAAATACAGCTTGGCATTTCAAAACACCGACAACTTTACAAAAACTTTAAATCAGAAATAACATTCCCAGCATAACTCAAAAAGAAGATATTCTTGTTAATATCTCTAATGACATTCACAATTTTATGGAATTAAAAAAAAAACTATCAACAAGTGAAATTTGTGATTTAAGTGGCTAAGGTGTTGGTCCCATAATTTTTTACCCGTTGGAGTTTTCCACATAAAAGTATCTTGTGTCACTCTCTATCTTTCCTTAAATATCATGTGTATTTATAACTTATTTTTAATTCCGTATTTTTAGTTATAAACCTATTTATCCCCCCCACTAGGTTAATCATATCATTGATATTAACAACTTCTAGTTAGCAACATAATGCTAGGCGAAACTTTTAACTTTTTTTTATTTTTTTATATACCACCTGCAGTGGTGGCAACTCAAATTTGAGATATTATCAGACTAAATGAGCATTCTTACCATCGAGTCACAATGGCCAGTGACTTTGAATCAGGGCCGGTTCATAGGTTTTTGTAGCCCTGGGCGAAAAAAAATTGTGCCCTTTTAGAATACCCTCGGCCAGGGGCTAAGGCAGAGAGCCATTCATGTTAAGAATTGAACATTCAGCTTTATAGTAAAGGGAACAAAAGAAACTCTTAATTGAAATTGAAAATCTCTCACAATTATATATAATATATAAGATATATAAAAATGCTGGTTCCCCCAAGATTGTTGAGCCCTAGGCAACTACCCTATTTGTCCTGAGTCAGTGTCGGCCCTGCATTGAACATTCAACTTGTTTTTGTTTTTTGTAACTTTTTAATTATAAAGGGTAAAATTGATAATTAATATTAGAATCTTTTTGGGTTTTTCATAATTATGTTGGTAAATTAAGAGTAAAATAATACTTATGCATAAAAGATCAAAATAAATTTTAGTCAAATGAATAATTAACATGCAATTCAAACGTTATACTTAATTGTGGTTTGAATGTGAGAGAGAGTAATTTGATAACTTTTGAAAAGTCAATGACTCATTTAGTAATTATAAAATATTTAGGGGCAGGTTTAGTAAAAAATAAAAAGTCGTAAACTACTTGGAGTTAAGTAAAAAGTTCATACACATTCACTCATAGCTCAAATAGTTAGTATATTTCCCTCTCACCTCCATGGTGAGGGTCCAATTTCTACCTTGTGCATTTACCAGCATGTGTGGTTAGTTTTCTCCTCTTATTATGAGAGTAGATGTCTCCATTATGAGAGTAGATATTTGGATCGTGCATTTAGTGATTAATCTCGGTAGGTCCCGACAGTTATTAATCTTGTAATTTGTATCCTTAAAAAAAAGAGTTAAGACTTATTTAATGATGACCATAAATTTAATTTTTAAAAAGGAGAGTCAAATGTCAATAGATAAAGAGGATAACTTTGAAATAAAATAAAATTTCTTTAGAATTTGTTCAATTTCAACAGAGGAGATTGTCCCTTGGTCAGAATTATTTCTCTCTAAGTTCCAGGTTGCCAACGCCTCTCCTCTTATAGCTACGAGCCCTGCTGCGGCTTCTCCCAGGTGGGCAGCCCCTTCGCCGGGGTAGTTTAAAATTAACTCGGATGCTACAGTTGTTTCAATTAATAAGTGAGTTAGTTTTGGGGTGGTTATTCGGGACAGTCTTGGTCATGTCCTGGCTGCGCTTGCTGAACCTTATAATGCTTTAGTCTTGGTGGTGGTTGCAGAAGCCATGGCAATCAGCCGGGGCCTGCAGTTTGCTTCAGAGTTGTGTTTTCATCCAGTGGGGTTCGAGTCTGATGCCTCATCCGTGATTTCGTCCATCTTGAGCAGGGACCCTTCGCTCTCGGAAGTGGGCCATGTTATTGTTGGAAATAAAACACTCAAAAACTTTTATTAAAACTCAAAACAAATATTACAAGAAAACTCTCACTCAAGAACTCACTCACTCTTTACTTCTTCTTCACTCACTTAGAAGCTTTGCTTCTTCTTGATGCTTAAACCAAAATGGGGAGGGGGTATTTATACTACTTACAAATCATTTTAGACCACACAAATAAACTAATCCAAAATTATAATAACCACACATCTCATCATTCTACATCCTTCCACACCCTTCCAATTGACCACATGATTTTTATGCCTAATTACCAAACCCTAGAGAATTCTAGATAAAGGGCTTGGATCTTATTTATGGACTTGGACTCTAATTTATTTGGGCTTGGATTTGGGCTCCCATAATAGTTCAGACCTTCACATAGTTTGGGCCTAAAACAAGTTTATACTTCAACACCTCCCTTTAAACTTGTTTTACCATGCCAAACAAACTTCTTAATCTCGAAAAATCTTCAAACCTGAGTGGCTTGGTGAAAATATCTGCAATTTGATATTTGGACTTCACGTACTCCATTTGCACATCCCTTTTCGCTATGCACTCCCTTATGTAGTGGTAACGAGTATCAATATGCTTGCTTCGATCATGGAACACTGGATTCTTTGCTAGGGCAATGGCTGACTTGTTGTCGACACAAATCTTAGTTGGTTCTTCTTGTGGCAAACCCAATTCTTTTAGCAAATTTCTGAGCCATATTACATGACAAACACATGAAGTAGCAGCTACGTATTCGGCTTCACAAGTAGATAGGGTGACAATCGGTTGCTTCTTTGACATCCATGTGAAAGCTGTATTTCCCATGAAGAACACGAACCCACTGGTGCTCTTCCTGTCATCTACATCTCCACCCCAATCGCTATCGCTATATCCCACAAGCTTGTAATCATTAGAAATTGAACAAGCCAAAATCAATTGTACCTTTAATGTAACGGAGAATTCTCTTAGCGGCTTTGAAATGAGTGGTTGTTGGATTCTCCATGTATCGACTCACAAGTCCAATAGCATAAAGAATATCTGGCCTTATGCACGTTAAATAGCGTAAGCTTCCAACTAAACTCTTGAAGAATGTTGGATCTATGCTTTCACCTTTATCATGCTTAGATAGCTTGATTCCACATTCTACTGGCGTGTTTATCGGCTTACAATCACCCATCTTGAACTTCTTGAGTATCTCCTTTGCATAATTTTCTTGGGAGATAAAGATGCCTTCTTCCTTTTGCTTGACTTCAATACCAAGATAGTACGCCATTAATCCGATGTCAGTCATCTCAAACTCCTTGGCCATTGCTTTCTTGAATTCTTCAATCAAGCTTAGGTTATTGCCGGTGAAAATCAAATCATCCACGTACAAGCATACTACCAGAATATCTCCATTCATGATCTTGATATATAGGGCGTGCTCGTAGGGACATTTGGTGAAGCCATTTTGTTGGAAGTACTTGTCAATTCTGCTATTCCATGCCCTTGGTGCTTGCTTTAACCCATAGAGAGCTCTTCTCAGCTTCAGAACTTTGTCTTCTTGGCCTTTGACTTCATAACCCGGTGGTTGCTGTATGTAGACTTCTTCTTCAAGAACTCCATTTAGGAAGGCAGACTTTACATCCATCTGATGTATCTTCCACTTGTTTTGCGCTGCCATAGAAATGATTAGTCTTATAGTTTCTAATCTAGCAACTGGAGCAAATACCTCATCATAATCTATTCCAGCTCTTTGACTGTAGCCCTTCGCAACTAGCCTTGCCTTGTGCCTTTCAATCTCTCCCTTAGAATTTCGCTTTATTTTGTATACCCATTTGACACCAATTGCCTTGTGTCCTTTTGGAAGTGGAACAAGTTCCCAAGTGTTGTTCTTTTCAATAGCCTTGATTTCCTCATCCATCGCATCTCTCCACTTCTTTTCTTGAGCAGCTTCTTCAAAACTCACTCTTGTTCGCTCCATTGCTCTTTCTTGTAAAAATGATGGTGGTGAATTTTCATTATTTGTTGAAGCTGGTGATGCTGGTGGTGTAGTGGGTTCTTGTTGAGGTTCTTCTAGTGGCTCCACTAGCGTCTGCTCTGTTTCTTCAAATTGTGGAGTGAAGTTGAAGTTGTCTACATGCGATCCAAAATCCCATTCTCCTTCTTCATCAAATATCACATCTCAGCTGATCACAAACTTTTTGTTGTTCGGGTTGTATAGCTTGTATCCTTTTGAATAAGCGGGATAGCCGATGAAGATGAAACTTTTACTTCTATCGTCAAGCTTGGTTCTTCTCTCATTTGGTATATGAACATGAGCTATGCTTCCAAAAACTCTTAGGTGGGAGATGCCGGGCTTTCTACCACTCCATGCTTCTTGAGGTGTCTTTCCCCACACACTTCTTGTTGGAGAGCGATTGGACAAATAGACTGCACACGCCACTGCTTCTGCCCAAAACTCCTTGGGCAATTTCTTGCTTTTGAGCATGCTTCGCCCCAAATCCAGGATTGTTCTATTCTTTCTTTCTGCAACTCCATTTTGTTGAGGGGATCTGGGAACAGTTAGAGGACGTCTAATTCCATTATCTTCACAAAACTCCAGGAATTCCTTGGATGTGAATTCTCCTCCTCTATCGGATCTCAGTGCCTTGATCTTATGGCCACTCGCTTTTTCCACATCGGCTTTGAACTTCTTGAATACTCCAAAGACTTCTGATTTCTGCTTCAAGAAATAAACCCATGTTTTTTCTTGAAAAATCATCAATAAAGAGTAGGAAATAATTACTGTTACCGAGAGAGCTTGGCTTGATCGGACCGCACACATCGGTATGGACTAGCTCTAGTGGCTTCTTGGCTCTTGAGTCTGACTCTTTTGGAAAGCTATTTCTAAATTGCTTCCCGAGTAAACATCCTTCACAAAGTTGGTCAGGATGATTAATGCATGGTAGTCCTCTCACCATTTCCTTCTTAGATAGTAGCTCCAAGCTTCCAAAATTGAGATGCCCAAATCGAAGGTGCCATAACCAAGATGCATCTTTGTAGCAGGCTTTCAGACACTTTGCAACATCGTTTTGAATGTTCAAAGAAAATAATCTATTCTTTGACATTCTTACTTTGGCTATTAGATTTCCTTTGCCATCTCTTATAAAAAGACTACAATCCTTCATATGAATATCATAGCCTTTTTCTAGGAGTTGACCCATACTCAGGATGTTGCATGTCATATTGGGCACATAGTAGATATTTGAGATTAATTGATGACTACCATCTTTAGCGCGGATAAGGATGTTACCTTTTCCTTTCACTGATATTTTTGAATCATCTCCAAATGAGACATTGCCAGCCACTGATTCATCTAGCTCTACGAACATACTTATTCTTCCACACATGTGGTTGCTTGCACCAGTGTCGAGGTACCAAGCATTTTCTTGGTCTCCATTATTGTCTCTACAAGTTAGTAGCACTGTCTCCTTCTCTTCGGTTTTGACTTCCACATAATTGGATCTTTCGTCAACCTTACTGCTAGGAGCTCTACATTCCGAAGCATAATGCCCAAATTTCTGACAATTATAACATTGAACTTGAGATTTATGGTACCTCGAGTTTGAATTGTCTCTCCCACGGCCTCTTGTTGAGCTTTCTCCTTTCTCGTAGTTGTTGAGGTTGCTGCTGTTAGAATTCCAACCTCGTCCATGGCCACGGCCTCTACCTCGTCCTCGGCCTCGGCCTCTCCCTCGACCACGCTGGCTTCTCTCTTGGCCTTGACTTCCTTCCTTCTCCTTCAGTTGCATCTTGAGGAGTTGCTCGTTGATCCCTTGCTTCCTTTTATGTTTTTCTTCATATGCTTGCAATGATCCTTGGAGTTGCTCGATCGTCATTTCTTCCAGGTCTTTAGTTTCTTCTATCGTCACGACAATGTGCTCAAATTTGGGATCCAATGATCGGAGTATCTTCTCTATTATTCTTACATCTTCTAACTTTTCACCGTTTCTTTTTAATTGATTAGAAACGGCTGCTACTCTTGAGAAATAATCTGAAATAGATTCAGATGCTTTCATGTGTAAGGATTCGAATTCACCTCTTAATGTTTGGAGACGGACCTTCTTTACCTTTTCGACTCCTTTGTAAGAGATTTGAAACTTCTCCCACGCTTGCTTAGCGGAGCTTGCACTCGAAATCTTCTCAAAACCATCATCATCTAACGCTTGATAGATGAGATAGAGAGCCTTCTTGTCTCTCTTCCTTGAGTCTTTTAAGCTATCCTTTTGAGTTTGGGATAGAGTAGACTCATCTTCTGGTTCGGTGTAGCCTTTCTCTACGACCTCCCAGACATCGTGTGCTCCAAGGAGAGCCTTCATCTTGATACTCCAATTATCATAGTTTTCGTTCTTGAGTATTGGAACTTGAAACGACGCCATACCATTAGCCATAACTCTTAATATAGTGAGAATTTCGAAATTCTGACTACACGGATGAACTCAGAACGTCGAAAAACCTTACGATGAACTCAGACAAAAAATCAATTTTTATGGTCAAAGTCAAAGTCAACGGTCAACCTACCTAGTCAACAGTCAATGGCTTGCGGCTCGGTCAGCGACTCGGTCAACAGGCTTGGTAGCTCGGTCAACTCGGCTCCAACTCGGCTGGACTCACTTCCAACTCGGCTGACTCGGCTTGAACTCGGCTTGGACTCGGTGAGTTAACTCACTCTCTGGCAGCAAACTTCCGGTGGCCCGTGGCGGCTCGTTTGAACTCCGATCGGGGCGATTTTTGCGGCGTCGGCTTCGTCTCGTTGAGAACTTCAATTTGGATATGCTATAGTGCACACCTTCCAACTCGGCTCTGATACCACTTTGTTGGAAATAAAACACTCAAAAACTTTTATTAAAACTCAAAACAAATATTACAAGAAAACTCTCACTCAAGAACTCACTCACTCTTTACTTCTTCTTCACTCACTTAGAAGCTTTGCTTCTTCTTGATGCTTAAACCAAAATGGGGAGGGGGTATTTATACTACTTACAAATCATTTTAGACCACACAAATAAACTAATCCAAAATTATAATAACCACACATCTCATCATTCTACATCCTTCCACACCCTTCCAATTGACCACATGATTTTTATGCCTAATTACCAAACCCTAGAGAATTCTAGATAAAGGGCTTGGATCTTATTTATGGACTTGGACTCTAATTTATTTGGGCTTGGATTTGGGCTCCCATAATAGTTCAGACCTTCACATAGTTTGGGCCTAAAACAAGTTTATACTTCAACAGTTATTTCTGACATTTTGGCTTTAGTTTCGTCGCTTTCAGTTTCTCATATTAGTTTTACTCCTCGTTCTTGTAATGGGGTTACCCATCAGTTAGCTAAGTTTGGTCTTTCTATTCCGAATTTTTTAGCTTGGATTGAAGAGGATCCGCCTTGTGCGGTGGATTCGATTCGTTCTGATTCTCATTTGTAGTGTGGTTTGTTTTTATATATTATCCCTTTGTCAAAAAAAAAATGAAATATCTTTAAAAAAATGAATGTCAAAAATAAACGGATCGGAAATTGAAAATCTCAATATGAGATGAGCCCATTGGATGTCATGTAGGCTTTTTTTTTTTGTTTTTTTTTTTTTTTTGTTTTAAATTAATCGAAAGAGATACAAGTAACTGGTGAGTTGATGAAGTTGACCAAGCAAGCAACCTCTAAAAATAGCCCATATTATTCAAAACTTTCATTTTCACATACACAAAAATCAAACTCACCTTTGCACGCTTGCTCTAAGCCTCTCATTATCCCAATCCCATGCAAACCCACCCTCCATTCTCCATATTCTCATACACCCCGCCACCGCTTCCTCTCTCACCGCCGCCGCTCCCCATCCTCTCATGGCGGAGCGGGTCCCACCTCCTGACTCTTCTCATCATCCACCTTCCTTAGACCCTACAACGCCCGCCTTCAGGCCTGGAACCTTCATCGTCCGAGTTCCTAAAGGTCAAATATATCGTGTGCCACCACCTGAAAATGCATTGATCGTTGAAAGCCATAACACTGTCAACAACAAGGGACGGCCCTGTTGTTCTTGGTTCTGTTGTGTTCTCATCATTGTTATTCTTGTCCTTGCTGTTGGCCTCGTCATAGGCCTTGTTTGTGGCTTGGTATTATGATTGGCGACATTATTCAAATGAATTGCGTCTTTAGATTCTAAATTTACGGCAGCTGTGGCGTGGCTCAATACTAACAATCAGATTTATAGGCATGTATTTCTCTTACTTTCGGGTCCCTTATTTTTTTGGTTTCTCCAAATCTGTATTGCTGTACATTTGGATTAATACTTTCATAGTTATTTAGAAGCTGTAAAATATTCATCACGCATATGTATAGACACCAATACAAAAATTTACTCTGTCACTAATCAGTGCTTATCTCTTCTTCTTTTTACGAGTCGACAAACCTTGATGGTATAAGAAATTTTTTATTGAGAATAAGTGAAAATAAGACATCTAGTCACGTTGTTATAATTGCCTATTGTTTCTCTACACTTGCATGCATTTTTTTGGATAGGTGGAAAGGGCATCGGCATGCATGTAGTTCTCTAGTGGCTTGAGGTAATGCTAATAATGCTTGCAAGAACTGGGTTGGTGGCTTGAGTTAAAATGAATGCAAGCAAATATACTCAGCATGTTTCTTTGTTTCGTTAATTTGGAGGGGTTTACTCGTGAACTAGAAACATGTACAAGAGGGGTCTTATTTTTAGTAAGCGTCTTTCTATCCACAAATAGAACTTTTCTTGTCTTTTGAAATATGTACCGGTGAGCATATTGTCATTTTGAAAAAACTCAAGAGCTGAGTTACTTGTGTGAGTCATTGGGTGTATTACTATCGGGGCTTTGTGTCTTTTGTGAATTCCTTAGTAAAATTTATTCTCCAATTATCACTGATAATTATGTATGCATTTTAATCATTTTCCACTGTTTGGATCACCGTAAATTTGTCCATACTAGACCCACTTTTGCACAACACGCATACTAGTATATATTCAATCTGAACAGAAATTTCTGCAATTAATGCAGTTCATAAAAAATAAGCTATGCTAGGTATTGGACTTACCAACGGGTCTTATAACACTGTTTATAGCAAATATGGGTTATATTCCATGTAAGCTAAGAAGAAAGGTCTAATTCAACGGCCAAACACGTGTTGATGACTGGACAAGTCAAAGACACGTTTTTAGAAAACCTCACACAAGAAGAGGTTTCCTATATTAAGGAAACTTGACGGGCAAGAAATCCCTCATGGAGAAGCGAGTATCTACTACGAGGATAAAGACAGACAAAGAGGATCATCCCATTGGAGGATCTGGTGCAGTAGCGCACATTCACGCCCTCATCAAGGCAGAGACGACGCACAAAAATGAAGAGACGATTTGTCCCTGACAAGAATTAGACACATGTCAAGCTAACGGATAAGAAGGATGATATGCACCCGTGTCATTTGATAGAGAAACAGAAGATATCCCCTGCCTAGCTAACACTCCTCACGTGTAAGAAAAAGAAGGATTATGGCAACACTGCGCAATCCTCTATAAAAGGAGGATCAGAAGCAAGAAAAGGTATGTTACGAATTCCTTTATAAAATAGATCGAGAAAGAGAAAATAAGGGTTGAGTGATAATTCCCGGTTTTAGCTTGAGCATCGAAGTAGAATTCCGAGAAAATCCCGGTTTCCTTCTTAACCTTTTTTTTTTCTTGCAGGTCGTAACAATCTCCCGCTACACGAACAGAAAGTAGCCAGGGAAACCTTCACCATTGACCATTGACGAGTTTTTATCCTCAACAAAAACTATTCAAAATTGCTAGTTTTTTTCATCAGGAGTCATAAAAAAAGTATCTTAATCCAATGTTGGAGTTGGTAGGTCCTGAGTACATATACTAATTTGGGGAATTTTGGAAAACTTATCTATTAAGGTTTTGATTAGAAAGTAAACAATTGATGGTTGGAAGATATTCTCTAATTCATTATGAACCTTCCAAAAGATAGATTTAATTAAACTTTTCTTAAAATTTCCACAACGTAATGATTGATTAGTTAGTTTCACAATGGTGGATTTGCTGCTGGGCCTCTAACAAAGGTCACAATTCTCCAACTAATTAATGATTGCTATTAGCTACTCAATACATTAATGATTGCTCCATGTCATAGTTGGATGGATGTCCCTCTTTATTAAGGTGCATATCTAATTCTATAAAACTTGAAGTACAGATCTACACTATCAAGATTTTCTGGTATTTATACAAGAATACAAACTATGAAAGAAACAAGGATTTGCTATTTCATAGAGCCAAACTGGACATGTTATTTGGGTAAACATTGAGAAGAATGACGTATCGTTGTGATAGATAATGATGTGTGACAACAACTTTTCTGGATACATTGTCATTTTAGAAAAAAAAAAAGACTGGGGCTAAAGTATTTTAGAAACAATTAAGATTTTAGTTTCAATTATAAGAAAAAAAAAATGTTTAGAAGATAAGATAATTACAAAATATGAATATTAGAAGTACTTATAGTGAAAATTGAATTTTGAAGAAGATATAAGGAAGGTCTTTTCTATAAGGAAAGTTATTTAAGTACTGCTAAACCATATATGTGACCCACAAGTCTGATCACACATCAAGCTATTTGCTTTGGGATTTTGTGTTGGAATTGAGAATCCAAGTCCCACACGCCGCCCACCACCAATACATTATAAAAGACAATGATCTCTGTTATAGTTTATAATAAACTAAAATCATTCGAGTAAAAGAGAGAACCTTTTCAGATTCGGTCTCATGAGCTTACAACAATGTTGAATGGTAACTATGTTGATCTCCTCTTACCAATCTGAAAACAATAATTAAAGATATGGAAAAGCTGGTTAATTAGGACTAGTCGTGCTTAACTTTAGATTTAAGTATCGTCTCTCTTTCTCTTTTCAAGGATTCAAAGTTCAAAACCTACTACATTTTAAATTTCAGGCTGTATTCCTGCCAGCCCATTAAGCCAATACACATTATAGATATATACTTAACGCTGTCTTTTTACATTTCTTAATAGAGATATGGTTGATTAGAAAACACTCCGTCGGCGATTGGTCGGTTTGTGTCAGTATTATCTTTTTGCACCACTCATAATGGGGTGCGTACGATCCAAGCAACACATCCATATATACAAACATATGAAACACCTTATAAATCTGCTCCCTCTAACAAGGTCATCGTCTTTCATCACATGGGAATCAGATTATCAAATTTTAAATACAACTTAACATTGACCAACTTGGTACAAAATTATAATTATTTCTATGGAAAATGAAGCTATATCACCCTGCTCCTAGCTCGACCCTCTATGCGGGGACCATTTGCTAAGATAGACATATCTACACAAAGATCTATTATTGAGTATCTCCATGACCAAAAACATGCTGCAAGGAGAGCATCTCTAGAGAGCAATAAACATATGGAAACTATAGAGGTTTTATAATAATTTATTCAAAGAAAGAGTAAACTTCGAAGACTTTATAATAATATAAACAAGCATGGATCTCAAGTATACTGTTCCACATCATGGGTTGAAGCTGTAACTGCGATTTTATAATAATTTACAAGATCATTTCATATTCTTAAGCATATATAGAAAATGTTTTGTTGAGAGCAGGAGGGATTCAACTAAAAAAAATAGTATGTAAATTAACTCGAGAACCCACTTTATAAAAGATCTAACAGGTTTATTTTCAGACCATAAGTCATGAATGAAGTGAGTTTTAAAGCTGTTTCAAGCGTGATGAGTTAGTGAGGTATAGTTGGTTTTGTTATGGGAAAAGTACTGTTCCTTTTCCAACAATAATTGGAGCTTATAGTAGTTTATTTATTAGAGGTTAGGGCACCAATGATGGGTTGAATCTATTGGCACCACAGCTTTACACGTATAAAAATGCCAGATAGGGGTGTTTCATGGCTTGGAAGCATGTTGGGTGTCCCCATTAAAACTCCATGTGTCTTCTTCAAATCTAGCCCTTAAAGTGGATTCCAACTCCTCTTCAACCATATGGATTCCTCTTCACCTGCTAGTGGGTTTCCCTTTCACCACCTAACTCTCTGAAAATAGCCATTATAATACATTTTCCATCCATTAAAATACAACATTTAGATTCCTTTAATCTTTTGAGGTGAGCCCTCTAAAATCTAAGTGCCCAATGGTTTAGGTCTATATTTCTGTTTGCGAGCAATGGCCTTTGTTCTGTCCCTTTAAAGGATCATGTATCACCAATGAACTTAATCATGTCTCATTTTTTTAAGGAAAAAAAGAGAAGAAAGAGAGATCAAGCTCTGTACACTTTTTAGCTGTCCTAATTAAATATCTTTTAATGATAAAAAAAACTGTGATTGTTCTCTATTTTTGTGACACAGTACCCTATAATGCTGCCAACTCTCTCCCTTAAGTCTGCTAATTAAGGTTAAATAATTAGTTAATTGTCTTTGTTAATTCATTCTTCGAGACGAGAGTGAAGATGTGTAACCAGCAGTGAGGTGGATCATGTGTGGATTCATCAGTAGGTTTGGTTTAGGGGACTATGCACTTTAATAAAATAAATAATATTAGACTTAAAACACGTTAATCTGTTGTGAGATGTTATTTTCAACAACTAGATGACTCATTAATTGTATGTTGTCTTTTTATATTATGGAAATATGGATAAGGTGTTTGCTATTAGTAATTAATAAAAACAAAAATAAATAAATAAAAATAGTATATTATCTATATATGTTGCACCAATTAATGACCTTAGATTACACAAAGATGGCCAATGTGTCAATAAAGTAGCTAGGCACTGGTTAGCAATTATGGTAAATGAAGGAAATTTAGATGAAATGTATAGATAGAATAATTGGTGGAAAAACAGTACAGTTAATAAAATTGAGGAAGAAAACACAACTTTCTATTTATAACTAAGGTCATAATAAACAACAGTTTCTGGTAGGCATCTTCAATAATGAATAAGCTCATACATTATTTACTTCATGTACAATCAAAGTCTGAAAATGTATCTCGAAAAAAACAAAACAAAAAAGTCTGAAAATTTATCTTGCTAGTACAATATGTACAATTTGCCCAAAATTACAAAGATAAGACTCCTCCGTGCTCACTTCATATTTGTGAGTGCCTTGGTGAGAAGTTGTTGCCAAAACTATGAAGAAAGTGCACGTACGTGCACATAATTATTTGACATATAACTAAGTCTTCCAGTTTTCACATTGACAATACAGGATAATATTGATGACATAATATTCTTTCTTAAATAGGAAAAGATGAGAATTACTTTCAAGAAAAATGACGAAAGCCACTGGTGACTGGTATATCCATTTAAATTATTGTTGCATTATTTGAGCAGTTGCAGTCGTTGGAGAAGTATATATGAATCACAATATTCATGGTTTTTAATTGTTTCAATTAAATTATAATGATATAAATAAATCTCTGTGTTGAACCTGAATATATAACAGAGAATATGTTTATATTTAATGTAGCATAAGAGCGACGCTGTCTGACGTTCTTGGTTCCTTTACAACTGTGACAGATGCTTTGGTTCATTATTTGGGTTTTTATTAACATAAATATATAGTGATAGTATGGACACAAGAGATGGTGGTGATACACCCCAGTTCAAGAATTCACGTTTGTCTTTGACTGTCTACATCTACTGATACAATTTCATTTCCTGATTCTTGGTGGTGGTGATTAATTGATAAATTAATATACATACATATATATATAGAGAGAGAGAGAGAGAGAGAGAGAGAGAGATACCAATAAGTACTTAAAAAATAAGAGGTGCACAGAATCATATGGACAGGATATGGTCCTCAAGAATTGGATTAAGAAATTTCAGGAGTTCTTGTGGTATATCATTATTTCTATTGGATTCACTCTGTGCACGAACTCATCATTTAACAAAAATGTATAATTATTACTGTTTTTGACATCAATGAACGCATTTTCAAGTAATCACCTTTATATTTTTAATTGTTTGTAGAGTTTGGTTCAAATTAATAAGACACATAATTCCAACATAATTATACATTTTTTATTCAAATTATATTATATGACACAATTAGTTAATTATATTTATTCTCGTATTAGGTTGTGTAATTTGAATGAAAAATATATGATGTAGTAAAATTATTTCTTCTTTAAAAAAGTATTTATATGTACACACCTTTCACAAATAGTTTTTAGCTAAATACTTACTGTTATGATGAATATTTTCACTCAAAGATAGTGATCTCATAGCTTTTGAATGAAAGATAGCAATAAAATGGCCTGAATTATGTTGATGAATTTTAAAGTTGAAATAAAATATAAACAGCCTTTTTATCACGCCCTGGGCCAGCTGCACTGAATCATGATAACTACAATTCATCGACAAACCAATTAAGTTGATGAACATGGTACAGCCCCTTTCATTATTATGGAAACCCTTTGTCAACATCTTAGAAATACACATCTGACCCTCGTAAGTTAATAATAGGATTATTATTAAAATAACCCCTTTAGTTTGGAATATTAAACAAAAACCACTCTCTAGTTCTATTTTTGGGTAAAAATCCTTCCATAGTATGCAAGTAAAAAAGAGATGAGAGAATCCAAATACTTTCAAATTTATGGACAAGTACTATTTTCCTTTTCATACTCATCATTTAGAATATAACTTAACGAGAAAATTACATAATTCAATCGGCCCCTTGAGCAATTTTTGGAGGGGTGGAATTAATTTATCTTCTCTATGTTACAATTACAATAAAATCATTAAATTATTAATAGTGTGGTCTTAGACACAATCGCTTCCACTCTACCAAACGCCGCAAAAACTCTTTGACCTGTAAATTCATCAATAAAATATTAGCCTATACACTTGAAAATTAAGTAAAAATATATGAGAAAAATTAATAGTATTTTTTTTTTTAAGTCTATACCTCGGATGGTTCTTGAAGAGAATAAGAGGCATTTGTTTCTTTTGGAGCTTTAGATACTAATATCCCAAACCCTTGTCCTCTATTGCGCAGAACCTAATTAATCATCATATATAGTAAGTGTTTGATTAAACATATTTCATAGAATAATAACAAGTAAAAACAGCACTAATTAAACAAGTTTAAAGTAATTAGATACCTTGAACGCATCTTCATCAGTTCGATCATCTCCAATATAGACCGGTAAAACATGTTTAGAATTGGCAAATCCTGAACAACCACAATCAATCAATAAAAGAATATTACTCTTTAACATTAATAAATAAATAAACCCATTATATTAAACCAAAACAAAATTAATAATCACCTAGTGACTCCAACAAGAATTCAAGGGCTCTTCCCTTGTCCCATTTGATAGTTGGTCGGATCTCTAACACCTGTTTTAATCCAAAAAAAAGTCTCACTTTAAATATAAAAAATTTAGTGTGTAGAAATTAAAGATGGTGAACATAATAAGAAACTAATAGATTAATTTACCTTTCTTCCTTGAGTTAGTTTAAGCTTTGGATACTGATTAAGCACTAATCTAACTTGCTCAGCTAAGGCAGCCCATCTCTGTCAAACAAACAAAAACAATTAATATCTGTTGGAATCTATGGAAACTGAGAAAAGAAAATTACCCAACAAATGCCTTGATCTCGTACCTTTTCATCAACACACCGAAAGTGTACGGAGAGACAGAATTTGTTGTTTTCCACAATAGCTCCTGGTATAGATTTTGTTTTCTCTAACAAGGTTTTGTACACCTGAATGTGAAAAAAGATTTACAAAAGTTAACATCTTTCATGCTGGCATTTTTGCCTGTCTCGTTTTGCTACGATATATTGAGGTGAAAACAAACCTCATCAATCATGGGTAGGAATTCACTGGCTGGTTGGAACAGGACAGCTTGGTTTCCCTGAATATGATATAATCCAAATATAAGAAAATTCAAAAATATAAGCTTTTACTTTATATATGATACAATTACAGATCATGTTCTCACCTTCTTGAATTTACGCTTTTTTGGTGGCCCCTCGATGTCCATACCATGGCTTCCTGCATAGTAAAGCCCTGCTAATTTTACAAAGCTAAAAACCTGAAAAATTACAAGTAATAAAACAACATTAATTTTTAACACAAGTGGAAAAAGAATAGAAAACAAGAGAAGAAAAAAAAAATGTACCTTGTCTCTGCACCTCCCTGTCACTATAGCTGTGGGAAAATATCTGGCTACGTCCCTTACAGCTTCCCTCATCTGTACATACAACAAGTGTTAATACCAATAAATGTTCAATGATGAACATGAAAATTTATAGTAGAGAGAGTTTGAAGAGAACAAACCTCGTTAGTCATGAAAGCTTGATCAGGGTCTGCAACAATTGGAGCCAGGGTACCATCATAATCAAGAAACATTACAATTTTCTTCCCTTTTGAAGCATTCACTATCTCTTCGAACTTGCCTAAGGCAGAGGGATGACGAGCCTGCGTTTGCAATTTCAATAGAATAATCAGCAATGTTCGAGAAAATGACCAATCATATCCACAGCTACAGACTATTAACTTACAATCCAAGAACGTTGCTCTTCAGTTTCAGATGGAGTAGAAGCATAGGGTTTGACACGAGTAGGAGAAGAATCTCTCATTGAGTCAACCCATGCATTGATTCTGGTCCCTCCATCTGTTTCAAGCCTTTTCAACACCTTCTTTGAAGGAGGTATGGTGAAGGACCTTCCAGGTGCCGGCAGCGATTTAGTCGCCGCCTGTGAAAATATAGAAGAGTTGGACAACATCACCGTGATCTTAAGCCCAATACACGATTTGGAATCAGAAACCACCACATTCTGGTTAGTCATTTTTGTCCCTTTAAAAAAACTCTGCAACAACAACAACAGAAAACACACTCACAATATCAGGTTCGAGACCGCATTAAATCAAGAAACAACAAATATGTTTTGAGTAGAGAAGATGATATTATTGTACCAGAAACTGAAAAGTTTTGAGAAGATTGAAGAACAGAGTGGAAAACAGAGAGAAAGAGAGAGACGATTAGATGTTTATGGGGGTATGTGGCAATGTGGGTACTTGGAAGTGAAAGAAACAGGGGGGGCTTGGGGGTTAATAAACACCAAAAAAAGGTGAAAATCACACGCGCACTAAACGCACACCAAGTTACAAGTGACAACTTGGGGAAATGTCTAGTCAATTTTTTTTAAACTTTGTTTCACAGCACTAACGGACGAAACAACTACAAGTTTTTGGATTACCTGTACTTTTCGACCACATACTATTTTCCTTTTCTTTTTTTTTTTCTTTGAATGTAGAGAGAGGGACCACTCCCTTTCACTCGAATATTTTTCTAACTTCCTTTGAATTTTTATGTTTTATGGACCAACTTCTTGTATTTTATATCTTTCAAACTATGCCCCTTATAATTATTGTTGCTTTCTCTTTTTATTTTTCACCTGACCAAATGACTTCCAAGGCAATATTTGGGAATGCTGTTATCTCTAAGCAGTAATTCTTAATAAAACAACCAGGGCTCAGTGTGATTTGATGGCAATATATTCATTCAGACTAACAATATCTCAGCTGAATAATGATTTATGTTTGAGCCGTCACTACCCATGAAATATTGTCAAAACATATTTTTCTTAATAAAACCACTTTTCTTAAAAGTTACTTTGTCAATGTTTCAACCAAGAACAGTACAAAGCCCATTTTTTTCCTTTGTAAAATATACTTTTGAAGAAAAAGACGTCCCTTATGAAATGTATTTGAAAAATACTTCTAAAATAATACTGTCCGATTAAACATTTTTATGGTCAAAACTATTTCTGTTCAATGTTATAAGATAAATATCAAATGTATTTATCTATTTAAAATTATTTTATAATATCAAAAACACTCTTAAATACAATTTCTCAGAATAACGTTAGACTACTCAATTTTTTACCCAAAATATCATGTCCAAATTATGTGGTATATAATTTATAACTACAGTATAAATTATGGAATGATGTGTTAGTTACCACTCTATTTATCACATAATTTAGATATTTTAATATTAATCTATACGTTATTATCATGCATAGTTAATAAAAGATTTAGTAGATATTGGACCAGTACAAGAAAGAGGGAAAAGGACTCTTCATCAAGCACATTCTAGTATATAGCATACTGGTCATAAAATGGTGAA
Source organism: Xanthoceras sorbifolium (assembly GCA_003430845.1). Lineage (NCBI taxonomy): Eukaryota > Viridiplantae > Streptophyta > Magnoliopsida > Sapindales > Sapindaceae > Xanthoceras > Xanthoceras sorbifolium. The sequence continues at coordinate 20,030,654 of CM010617.1, read as the reverse complement.
GGACCACTTCAATTATCACCACTCTACAAATATTTGATTGTTCTTAGGTTTGACTACACATCAGAAAAATATTATTTGCCAAGTGGTAACTTTTTACCCAAGTTGTCATTTCTTTTTGTTTACTAGTCATCTGCATGCAAGCTTAGACTATTCCATCAGAGGTAAGACTTGGAAAAAGAGTGAAAGTTTGTCTAGGGCAGTGTAACTAGTGAGTCGTCGTGATCACTGTAGGGTGATTATTAGATGAGATTAATTATATAAAGAAAAACACCTAAATTATTGCCACATGTTCTTTTATATATCTTCATCTATGGTATTCACTTGTAATCGATTTTTGGTTTAAGGGATAATTGAGGCTTAGTATTTAATAGGAGTGCATGTGAGGGTGTATTTAGAAATACTTTTTTTACTGTTAAATACATCTACATAGATTTTTTTTTTTTTTTTTTTTTTGGGGTCTATGTTAAGGAATGGTCCCATGAATAATATAGTTACATGCATGGAGATGAAATCATGCACATATAATAACAAAAGCTTCTTATTTGTGTAAATGGTACTAATTCTAACTTAGAATGAGGATGTCTATTTAATTTCATGGTTGTTTTATGGAATCCTTTAGTCAATAATTTATAAAGTATATATAAAAAATGAAGAAACCCATTATTTGAAATTAGTAAAAATTACATTTGGAATGTCAGTTTGAAAAGCACCTTGTTGGTTAATCTTTCAAGTTTCTATTAAAACACTTTTAAACGTGTCATTAACCTAAAGAAAAACATTTAAAGAAAGGAGCGTGAGTCACAAATATAGTGAAATAGCAACTTTTAACAGTTTAAAGAAGCCTATTATGTTATACCTAACACATTTAAAAAAATAAATGAATAAAACCAGAGACTTGTTCCTAACTGAGCTTAATTAATAAAGTAGTTAAAACTCTTATGCGAAAATGGTCCAATTTTGTTAATGACTAGACTATACATGAATCATGAATGGAGAAAATTGGGCCATTGAATCGATCTGAGGCGAATACAGTAGAAGCTTTACACCGCCCCTTGTAAAGATTACTGAAACAAGCAGCTCCAAACCTAACCTCATGCTGTTTATACCAAAACCAGCAGCGTTGTTTTTCTGGTCTCTCAATATATTGACGTTTAAGCGTTTGTGTCTGCATTAGGTTTCATTGCTTGGCCATTTCTGCATGGCTTTTTCTTTATATGTGGTTGGCAGATCTCCATGTTTTTTATGGTCTTCATCGATTAACTAATTATCAACTCTTCATTAATTTATCATTATTCCTACAGCTACCTAGCTAGCAACTCTGTCAATTACACATAAGTCAGTCTCTAAACAGAGTGAGAGATTATCAACTCCTTTTTTTCTTTTTACTTTTAACAATGTGGTAAAGCACAACGAAAGAGGGTCGAAGTTTCCAAAAGCATTTTTAAGGAAAAAAAAAAACAAAAAAGAATAACAAAAAGAAGACCGAAGAGAGTTAAAGAGATTTCGACATGATTTGTTTAAAGTCATCACGTCTATGTATAATTAATCACATGTTTGAAGTATGATGTTTCTTCTAGTAGTGCATATATAATTGTAATAGTAAAATGGATTCTATTCTATATACGTGATTCGAGTAATGTATTTTAGGGTTTGCTAGTGATATATGGTCAAAACAGGAGGCCTTGGGCCATGGTAGATGCTTTGAAGTTTGAAGCTACCGAATCCCATGTGAGAAAGGAAGTTCTCAGTTTCAAAGCTTGGGTGGCCGAAGATTGTCAAAAAAGAGAAGTTAGGCAAACTAAAGTTAGATCCTTTTGTTCTTGCCGGAAAATCACTATGTCTTTACAGTTATTTTCTTTTTAAGGAAATAGTTTTGGCAACAGAATCTTTCTAGAACTAGTTTGATCATTTCTCATTCATATATACAACATTGAACAAATAACACTGAACGTACATGAGATTTGTTAAATTACACTTAAAATTAAAGTTTACAAAAACTCACACTAAATTTTTCTATTATTAAGTTTGTTCATTAAAAAGTATGCTCGAGTTTTTATCAGACCGGTACAATTTTGATGTAAGTATCACAAAGTTATTTTATTTATTATCAATCAATCCATGTAGAATAGTTGACATTTGAATCAAAATTGTGGCATGTGACTTATACGTTTAAAAAATTAATATAGTGTTTTTTCTTCATCTAATTTTTTTTTCCTGTAGAGTGACGTAGGCATCATGTCTGGCAACACGTAAGCAAACAATAATACACTCGGTAATCAGTAATCAGTAATCAGAGAGCTAATAAAATACAAATTGCAAGTTGAGTTCCGAATCGACGCCACGCCATACAAGCCGAGGGACTTTCCCTGCTTTTGTTTCCTGGAAATTGTGTTTGAAATACTGTGAGATCTGATTGGTTGGTGGGGGCGTGTTGAGAGATAGTGGCAGTGATTTGGCCACGTACTCTCCTGCAGACTCGTTGCCACCAGATTTGCAGTGCAGACGCGGTCGTTACGTTGAACAGGAAATGATTCTACCTGCTCTCTGTGTCTCTCGTGGTGGGCATGGCATCATTTGGATATTCCTTGGGGTCTACTCTCGTCTCCCACATTCTTACGTGTTATTTTTCAAATTTTCAACTGTTATTATTATTTTGAGCCGAATTTTATTTTGCTTCCCTCATTTACTTTTCTATAAAATTATATGATACCATCTACTTTATTATACAAATCTGTTACTGTTAATAATTTCTTGATGATCCCATTTGTAAGAGAGATTCACTGAATTTAGAAATAAAGTAATATTTAGCTCAAAAAAATTTAAGTAAAATAAAATAATGAAACTTAGTTCAAATCTTTTACATATATTTATATCACATAACATAATAAGCGATTTATAACTAACATATGGATAATTAAATTATATGGTAAATGATCATGGGGTGTGTAAAATCAACAACCTACGGCTTCATTATTAATAGAGAACCAAGGGGGTTTGTGAAACCCTCGAGGGCTTTGAGACAAGGTTATCTGTTGTCCCCTTATCTCTTCTTGTTATGTGCTGAGGGCTTGACTTCGTTGCTGCATAGAGCTCAATTGCAGAGTCAGTTATATAGCATCAAAGTGGCGAGGTATGCTCCCTCTATTTCCCACCTTATGTTTGCTGATAATAGTCTTATTTTTAGTAGAGCTACTAGGGAAAAGGGGGTTGTCCTCAAGGGGATCCTGCAGATATATGAGGTCGCCTCTGGGCAGTCAGTTAATTTTGATAAACCAGTCTTTACTTTTAGTCTAAACACTTCAGCTGAGACTCTTTAAGAGGTAGGAAACCTTTTCAATGTTGATGTGGTAGCATGTTATGAGAAATATTTAGGGCTGTCTTCTTATATACGGAGAAACAAGAGAGGGGTTTTCAACAGTATTTTGGATAGGATGTGGCAAAAATTATAGGGTTGGAAAGGAACGTTATTTTCAGTCGGGAAGAAGGAGGTTCTTTTAAAAGCAGTGGTTCAGGCAGTCTCATCCTATGCTATGAGCTATTTCAAGCTGTCCGTTTCTCTTAGTATGAAGGTACAACGAATGTGTGCAGATTTTTGGTGGGATTCTGAAAAAGAGAAAAGGAAAACTCATTGGTTAACTTGGAAGAAAATGTGCTTCTCTAAGATTAGTGAAGGAATGGGTTTTAGGGACTTCTCTTATTTCAACCAAGCTATGCTGGCTAAGCAAGGTTGAAGGATTGTGATGGATCTTTCTTCTCTTATGGCGAAACTACTTAAAGCTAAGTATTTCCATAATAATTCTTTCTTAAACAACTCTCTAGGGTGGAGACCCTCCTTTATTTGGAGAAGCATCTTATGGGGAAGAGATATGTTAAGGAAAGGTTTGAGATAGAGGGTTGGGAATGAGCAGAATATTTCAATTTATGACGATCCTTGGCTGCCAAAGGATTCTAGTGTCAGAGTTTTCTCCCCTAGGCTGCCTTCAGATGGTGTTTCAGTGTCTGCTCTCATTGATGGTTCGGGTAAATGGTGTAAGGGTTTGGTGGATTTTGATTTTAATCCTAATGAGGATGCTGTTATTTTGAGTATTCCTCTTTGTTATAGGTGTTGGAATAATAATCTAGACTCAATTAAATCTAGAGTTCATGCATCCTAATCTACATACACTTAAATTTATTATGAGATGATTAATCTAGTTACATTCATATATCTAGGAATTCTAAGTAAATGTATGATTTTAATATATTTATGTATTCGAATTAATTAGCATGTATCTAAAGTAGTATAAAAAGGGTTGCTTATGTGTAGTTTGATCATTCCATCACAAAACAAATTATGTAAACACAAGTTGAGATAGATTTGAGAGTGTTCTGAGAACAATTTTCTTCTCTCATATTTCTTTCCTACTTTGAGTGTGTATTTTTCTTGAATATTGTCTAAGGCTCATCAAACGCTTCCAACAAATTGGCATCAGAGCCTTCATCTCTTTTAAATAGAACATTTTTACTCCTCTTTCTTAGACCCTTAACAGAGGGCCTTGAAGTTTTTTCATTAGCAACCTCCATTACAAATTTTCCCTTGACAGCACCCACTTGTTGTCTTTCCTCTGTACCACTACAGGCTTCCTTTATATCATCTAAATGGTTGTTTATGCTTTCTCCTAATTTTGGCTTCTTTGTGTTGCATCTCTTTGGCTTTCAACATGCTTCATGCTAGCTCCATGATGATTTTATTTTTCTGCTCGGCTACACCATTTTGTTGGAGAGTATAATAAGTAGTTTGCTGATGTCAAATTCCATTCTCTTTCAAAAATAAAACAAACCGAAGTAAAACAAACCGAAGAAGGAATCATTATTTCTCAACAGAAGTATGCAAAAGATTTGTTGAAGAAATTTAGAATGGATAATGAGTGTTGTTCCTTGCATTATTCCTATGAAGACAAATTTGAAGTTAAGGAAAGATGATGAGAGTGAAAAAGTTGATGCTAGTCTTTATCGAAGTCTATTGGGAAGTCTAATGTACTTAACAGCAACAAGACCAGATTTAATGTTTGCTGTTAGCATGCTTAGTAGATTTATGACTTTACCAAAGAAAAGTCATTAGGAAGCTGGTAAAAGAATTATTCGTTATGTTGTTGGTTATAGAATTCATTATAAAAGAAAACAAGAACCAATCTTGATTGGTTACAGTGACAATGATTGGGGAGGAGATGCTAATAATCACAAAAGCACATTAGGATATGTTTTCAATATTGGATCTAGTGCAGTTTCTTGGTCTTCAAAACAATCTGTTGTTGCTCTCTCTTCTACAGATGCAGAATATATTGCTTTGAGTGCAAGCTGGTTGTCAAGCATTATGGCTTAGGTGGATGTTGTAAGAAATGAAGTGTTCTCAAGAGAAAGAAACAATGTTATATTGTGATAATAATTCAACCATTACACTCAGTAAAAATCCAGTATTTCATGGGAGGAGCAAGCATATCAGGATTAAGTATCACTACACCCGAGACTTGATAAAAAATGGAGAAATTATGGTCAAGCATTGTAAGACACAACACCAACTTGCAGATATTTTCACGAAGGCATTAAAGGCTGAGGTTTTTGTCAACATGAAGGAGAAGCTTGGTGTCACTCAAGTCTAGATTAAGGGAGGATGTTGGAATAATAATCTAGACTCAATTAAATCTAGAGTTCATGCATCCTAATCTACATGCACTTAGATTTATTATGAGAGGATTAATCTAGTTACATTCATGTATCTAGGAATTCTAAGTGAGTGTATGATTTTAATATATTCATGTATTCTAATTAATTAGCATGTATCTAAAGTAGTATAAAAAGGGTTGCTCATGTGTAATTTGATCATCCATCACAAAACAAATTATATAAACACAAGTTGAGATAGATTTGAGAGTGTTCTGAGAACAATTTTCTTCTCTTATATTTCTTTCCTACTTTGAGTGTGTGTTTTTCTTGAATATTGTCTAAGGCTTATCAAACGCTTCCAACAATAGGCTCATTCCTGATTCAATAGTGTGGCATTTTGATAAAAATAGGCGTCTTTTCAGTCAAGAGTGTCTATAAAATTGCTTTGAATTTAAATCTTTCTGCAGCTCCTTCTAGCTCCAGGGGTCCCTCTCCTTGGTGGAAAAGGCTTTGGTCTCTTCAGCTACCCTTCAAGATTAGGATTTTATGTTGGCGAGCTTGTAAAGACATTCTTCCTACCAAAGATGTTCTTTTTAGGAGGGGTATTGTGGATTCTTGTGTTTGTGTTGTGTATAGTTGTGTTCCAAACTCTCCAAACCATGCAGTGTAGGGATGATTGTCCTTTTTTCTCTAACCTTAGATCTTTCAGAGCTATGAATTTTCTTGATAAGGTTGTTTAGGTTTTTTCTAGCTTCAGCTTGAAGCTCTCTTTACAGTTTTTGGTAGGATGTTGGCTTGCTTGGTTTGCAAGGAATTAGAGGCTGCATGGGAGCACTGTCTTATTGAATCCTGATGTTTGGGGAAGAGCTACTTCTTTGTTAGAAGATTTTTTGGGTTCTATTTAGAAAAATGTTGTCTGCTCAATTGTTGTTCCTGCTGCTTTGAGCTGGAAACCTCCAATTTCGGGTTTTAAAATTAATGTTGATGTTGCTTTGATGTGAAGAGTGGATCTTTTGGGGTCGGTGTGATAATCAGGGACTGTTTTGGGTTGCCAAAGGCTGCTACAGCTACGTCTTTCTCTGGCTTTTTTGATGTTGAGTCTGTTGAGGCTAAGGCCATCTTGCTTGGTTTTCAATTGGTAGTGGATTTGAATATTGCTTGATCTTCTTTTGAAATTGAATCTGATGCTCTTAATGTAGTTAATTTGTGTTATGGTGCTTCTTCTTTTTTGTGTGAGGTTGATAACATTGTTCAATACATTAAGTTGTCTTTTGGTTGTTTTTTGAATTCTTTATCTTTTGTTCCCAGGGTCTGACCAATGTGACTTATGTTATAGCCAAATATGTTGTAGAGAGTCTGTTGAACTCTGTTTGGTTGGAGTCCTTTCTTAGTTGGTTGTTAAGGCTGGTGGAAAGTGACTGTGTTTCTGGTTCTTCTTCTTTTTATGAAGTATTCTTTTTTTTTTTTTAATATATATATATATATATATATATATATTATATTATAATCAAATGATGTAGTATGAATTGTAACTAAAACATCATCTCATAATTTACATGGTGGTTACAACTCACATATTACATCATTTAAATTAAGAATGAATTTACTAATCGAGAATTCTAATGAGGAAAATGGAACTTAATTCCTAATTTTTTTTATCCCAGTATTTACTAAAATCAATTGTAAATCAAATTACGTGGACCCACACACAAATCACGAATTAAGTTCATATTTGGAAAAATGATTTGATTCTCTTTCCCACCTAGGGAATCAAATTCTCTTTCCAATGAAACTTGATTCCTTTTGATTTTTATTCCTGATTAATAAATATGTCCAAACATGATTTTGAACAAATAATTTGAACAGCTTATTATTATTATTTATATATATATATGATTAACAAATTTGAAAATATTTAGATGTGACTTTTATATAATTTAAAAAGGGAGAATTGTAGAAAAAAAAAAGCTCTCTTATTGTATAAAAAAAATTCTTGTAACTTCAAAATTGATTTAAATCCTCTTTAATAATATAGCAAAAACCCCGTGGTAGGGGATTGTTTTAAATTTAAACTAAATAGTTGTATTTAAAAAAGAAAAAAAAAAGATACTGGTATACTGTCCAAAATGATCAAAACTCATGAGAACTAAAAGGATCACTAAAATTAACCATATGTTTTAATTTATATTTAAAAAATAATAAATCAATGAAACAATAATCCATGAGATTATGTCTTCCTCCCTTAAAACCTAAATTATAATAATAATAAAACCAAATGTATCATTATTAAAAGGGGAAAATTCAATTGGGTTCCTAACGTTTTTTAAAAAATTATTATTTTTTACTTACCTTTCCATTTTTAGTTCATTGGATCCCTAATTATAATAAATAGATCAAATTAGTCTATCTAATCAGATTTTTTATGGTCAACCGTCATAGAATTTATAAAATGTATATTTTTCCATTTATTAAATTAATAAATTAAAATTGGGTAAATTAAATGAAATAGTCATAAATATGGTCTTTTTTCCTTATTTTTTTTTTAAAAAAAAATTAAATGGATCTCCAGTGTCCATCAATCCTGATGGACAGCGGAGATCATATTGAAATTTTTTTAAAAAATAAAATTAAAAAAGGAAAAAAATTATTTTTGGATTGGATAGAGATCCAATCTCCAGATGGATACCGACGATGGAGATCACCCATTGCAGAATCTCTAGTGATGGAGAAGTTTCATTTTATTTATTTATTTATTTTGGATGGATGGAGATTCAATCTCCAGGATCTTCATTCAACCTTAAAAAATATTAATTGTTTTCTAAAATTAGATTGTTTTTAATTTTTTTTATATGATATCCACCGTCCATCAATCTTGATGGATAGACAGTAGAGATCCATTTAAAAAAATTATTTTTTTATTTTTATTTATTTTAATGAAAATATTAATGTTTAACGAATGATGTGGCATGTTCTGATTGAATATATATATATATATATATATATATATATATATATATATATATTTTATTTTTAAAAAAAAAAATTACGTATAAAAGACCAAAATAACCCTTGAATCGTTAAGTGTGACTAACGGTTTACAAACGTAAGAACCAATTTAATCAATTTCTGATAACTTGGGACCTAATAGACTAAAAATGAAAATATAAGTAAAAAATGATGTTCTGAAAAAAGTTTGGGACCTAATTGAATTTGAATTTCCCCCTTATTAATTTTTTTTTTATGAGATTTAGATTTAAAACGGTATGCTAAAGACAAATTTATTGTGAAGATTTCAAAGTAAATCTAAATGAATGGGAAGAGTATAGTATCAAATGTAATAAAATTGTTTCTTTTAGTGTCACGCGAGCCAATTAAATCACTGTATTGGTGGGTTTTATTATATATATGGGTCCAAGAAAAAAAGCTCTAAATGTGCTTTAAGCACCATGTTCTTTCTCTAACGAATCAAAAAACTAAAAAGAAAGCAGAAATGGAGGCAGATTCGGATTCTAATTCAAGCTTACACCTACAAGTCAAGCAAAACATTTATTACCATTGAAACAAGATTTTGGTGAATGCCACCGATACGGAGGCACAAAAATCCTAATAAGATATTTGGATATGGGAATATATACATGATATTCCAATTCTTGAAATCGAAGATAAGAATTTACCCTCCCTGTTTAGGGTACCCCAAATCTTGTTTTATCCATCCTTTACCGTCAACCTTATATAGTTATATATATCCACGGACAAACAAGCTAGGGTTCTGTTAATATCTTGAATTTTCATGAGACTTCGAATATGGAGGATTCTTATTCTTAGACCTTTTATATGTTTAATACAGTTTCTCAATAAGATTTTATTTTGGTTGGTTAAATGCATCTTTAGTATATTAATGCAATATACAATGATATACTATATGATTTTTATATTGATCATCTTTTTCAGTTGGACAGACTATTCTTCGTTATTGTTAACAATAAAACGGGAAGAATGTCTTTTTGTTAATAGATGATAAACGCTTTTGCACATATATCTCATTAATTTTATATGTGTATGTTAATTGATTAATCAAATATGTATCTTCATATGTTATACACATACATTATTTACTTACAATATAAGCAAGATCTATCGTTTATTTTATTTGTCTATTGTTACATCAAGTTGTTATCACTATCAAATATTTGTTTCAATTTAGAATAGAATTGTTTTTGAAGTATATTTTAAAATTTATCAAAATCACATGAAATAGTATAAAATCTTTAAATTTAAATTTATTTGCTATTGTTTACCAGATAAACCACTGAGTGAACAACTTCATTAATAGTCCACTAAGTTATTCAAATTTTTAAATAGTAATAAAGTTGGAGTATTTCTTGTTGCTAACAACAAAGGAATACCTATTGAGATTATTATTAGTTAATAACATTTCTTTCTCCTTTGAATAATTGATTGTAACTAAAGTAAAAAGATTACACGTATATTATATCAAAATATGTTCGATTTTCAATATCAGATATGCAAAATTTTATTATGTAATGTATTCTAAATGATTTTTTTTTAACAAATTAAATCCATACATAGCATAGTAGTCTTTTATAATTACGCTAGATGTCTTGGCAATTTAATACTAATTTGATTTAATAAATGTGATTATAAATAAATTATTATTAAATAAATAACTTTTTACTGATCCCCCTAAAAGCTGTACTTATTTCAGCTTCAAAATAAATAATTATTTACCTATAAGTACCCTTTATTTGTAATAATTGTACCAAATAGAGCCTTAATTTTTTTACACCTCTAGTAAATGTTAGGTTTTAGAACATTCCAAAAACCGTACAATAAGTTAAAATGAGCAATATTAGACGTCTTATGTTTTGCATCATATTTATATCCCAAACAATAATGTCTTAATTTGTGAATGAATTCATATTAATATAAGTTTGGATATAAAGTGAGATGTCTAACATTGCTCATTTTTCAAAATATATATTTTTATTAATATAATAATAAAAAAATTTAAAAAAATAAACCCATCCTCATTATGGTGTGAGCAAATTTTAAATGTTAAACCCATTATAACATCTTTAATGTTAAAAGTCTTAAGGGTCGTTTGTTTTTTTGTCTGAAGATTAAACCGTCCCAAATTTTACTAAAGACTTAATAGTGACTAAATCTAAAACCTGAATGACATGTTTATTTATTTTTTTTTTAAACCACTGAATATAGTATCAACTTATTTATTTTTTAAAAATAAAAATATCTGAAAACAGATAATTTGACATTTATACCCTTATTACTATTAATTGTTATATATTTTTATTTGCTATGATACAAACAACTAAAACTAAATAATTTAATAAATCCTAAAGTATTTTTATGTATATATTAATAAGATTTTATTCAGGATGAAAATATAATAAATAATTATAGTAAAAAATAATTTTTAGTGTAGAAGCCGAGACCGAAATATATATAAAACTTTAAATTGAAGTATAATTATTTCATTCAATCACAATTATAATCAATAATATATATATATATATATATATATATATATCTACCTTGCTACTACTGCAATATTAGAATTAATGTATACATCACAAATAAAGTTATAATTTTTCATTACAAATAATAAACTTATATAGAGAACAAATAGTTCGATAAAAAAAATAAATAAATAATTTTTATCGGAATTTTGCTAGGAGATAGTTCAATCTTTCAATTCCAATAAACTTTGAGGATAAAAAATGATTAAATGTTTTTCTTATAATAAAGTCGTATGTAAAAAGAATAGGGTAAAAGAAATAAAATTAAATAAAACTGAAAATATATCATATTTAGGAGGATACTTTTAAAAATAGTGATGATACGAAAGTGGAATGGCGAAAATCATTTAGTATATAAACCAAAAACTGTAGGATACTTATATATTTTATTTATCGATGTCATTTTTATTAAGTCTTAAGAAAATACTGACAAGGTATTCCCAGAAATGTGCTGCACATTAACTTGATAAACAAATTAAACTTTGAAGAGAGATGAGCAAAAACTTGGGTCTAACTATTAAAGGGTAATAAGTCCTATATATGCCATTGCAAAAGCTTCTTATTATACATCATCCCTACATTTCATCTTAAGCTACATGCATGGGACCACGTTTAATAGCAAAAATGATATGGAAATGGAATGGCGAAGTGGGTCTGTAACTTTGATTCCTTTCGATAGGAGATATATAATTCGTATAAATTGATTTGTGTTAATAACACAGTGAGATTATTCTTTTTTAAATGAAAAAAAATACCCAATAAGTACGAAACTTCTCCAAATTAATGGAGTTAGCTTCTTAAGTTGTCGATTATGAATCTGATTTTTAAGCCCTCTCCAAAAGCGCCCACTTGAAAAAATTATTAGCCCAAAATAGAAAGGTGATCTGGGAACAGCGGACATAAATGGAAAGAAAAATCCAACTGAAAAAACTGCCACAACAACCAGATCCCATGGATTTCTTCGCTTAAGAAAAATGGGCCCCTCAACTAGGGAGGAAAAACCAGACGCTGCACGAAGATCGATGGGCCCACTTTCTTTAAATGACATGTCATGTTTCCATGGCAATGATTCATCAGGACCCACAAATACTATGGCTCTGGACTCTAGTGCTCCACCCACTCAATCCCACCATCCCACTCAAACCCTAATCTTCAACCCCACCATCAAGCTCCATAATCTGGATATCCTCCTCTTCTTTCTTTTCTAGATTTTTATCGACTTTAATATTCACTAGAGAACCTGTTAGTGGTGGATGAAAAGTGAAATGTTGTTATTTTATGCTTGGAGCACTTTAGCTTTGGTTGATACCATGCATCTATCAAAACTATACTTCGGTTCACACAAATTTTCCTAATCTTTAATCTTCAACTTATAATTCTGCTTATTTTACAGTATATATTGAGAGATTCAAAGCCATTATTCACGATTCCAATGTTCTGCTCATAATAGAGACACATAATGAGGTTTTCTTCTCCTTTAATTATTATACACCTAGTTAAGGTGCCTAAGAACCAACGGGGTGACAAGGAAATTAGATTTCCCACCTTTGTTCTAATGGAAGATTGGATGAAAAAAAGTTAGATTATGATATCTCCTATTCCACAAATTTAATGGTATTTTTTATGGGCAACTTAGGGTTTAATTATAGATACTTCCTTCTCCTACCTATGCATAATCTTGATAGCTTCTCTTTTTATCTTATTTTAATTTGGGAAAATCGAGGTTGATATACTTAATTAGATGAACTTGGAACATTCTTCGCCGTATTTTAAAATTATCTAGGGAAGTTAGGCAAAAAATATCACTCATATTCCACTTATTTATCAGTAGATCCTTAAAGTAACCAACTTTTTTAAAATTTTTGTTAGTGCATTGGGCACCAACTCCTTGGTCCAAAGCAGTATCGATTATCAAGGAGTACCATCAATGCACGTTACATGTCACGCTCCAACACTCCCAACATTATTGATAAGTAAGGGTGTGTTTGGTACATGCGACAGGGCAGGACAACGTGAAATTGTCTGTTCCTGTCTCATGTTTAACGCGACATGAACGTGAGACAAAAAATTCAAAAATTTGTCCTACTTTAGACCATAGGATAAGTAGTCCCATGACATGGGACAAGCATAAAAATGACCCATATATCTTTAATTCTTTAAAAAATTACAATTAAACTTGGGACGAAATATTTTTTAAAAAAATAAAAATTCTAAAATTAAATTTTTTTCAATTAATTTTTTTGACTATTTAAAAAGTTGATGTTCTTGATGGAGATCCAATCTATCAAATGATAATATTATAAACCATACAAAAAAAAAAGATTAGTTATAGTAATATAAACATGAGATTTCACTTTTCAAAATATATATATATATATATATATATATATATCAAATTACATATTTAATTATCGTAAAAAAATAATAATAACTAGGCTGGTATATACAGGGTTATTCCCATGTCTAGATTGAATCACACTTGTTAATTATTAAAAAAAATAAATATGATATGAAGACATTTGTTAATGTATATAACCTTCTAGTTCTATATCATTGTAAAATTTATTTACCATATACAAAAACTAAGCGTTAATTTTCACATTTATTGGATTATTCATTATACTCGTTAAGTTTTGGAGATATATTTGTTGAAAATACAAAATTATTCTTAAAAAAAAATGAATTTATAAAATTATTAATGAGAAATTATATTATTTGGTTTATAATTAAAAGAAAATGAAGATTATATATATAAAGGATTATCGCAATACATTTATCTATTAACAGTCAAGAAGCACGTCTACTCATAGTTTAATGGTCAGTACAGATTATAACAAACATTAGACAGGACAATAAGAGTACTCTGATCATTTAAACCTCTTGTATTGTACTATCTCAGCTATACCAAACGCATAATAGTACAGTACACAGTTCTGTTCCAGACATACTAAACACAATATGGAATAGCTGTCTTGTCCCGTCCCGTCCCATCCCAACATGTCCTGTCCCGTCCCGTCCCAACATGTCCTGTCCTGTCCAAGTACCAAACGCAACCTAATAACACTTTGTTTGGACCAGAAAGATTCCACAAAGATAAATACTTTAAGCAGCACAGTTTTTTTTTTTTTTTTTGACACATTAATTCGTGGATAGGTAAAGGGGTAGATTTTATATTTGTCATAGGCGTAACTCATAATTGTGACTTTGAGTATCTTTGAAATTACATTATATAAAAGCATAATTTAATATAGTACGTATAAGTGTTTTTTATTTTTTTTATTTTATGAAAACTTATATTTCAAAATGTTTATTGTATTTGTTACAGGTGAAACTAGAGTTACCACCACGTCAGCATCACAGCAGATGGTTGATGATAATGTTACTCACTGTGTGGCTCTCAGACTCAGTCAGCAATTAAGCAAAGATTTTTTGGCAAGTAGTGTCAAAAGAGCTTCTCCAATTAAGTGCTGAGACGAAATGCTCTAGCCAAGACAAGCTACACACAATTGCATTGACCCTATCTGCAACTCAAGGAATTACCTGCTATAACAAAGGGGAAGGTTTTACTCCATAAAAATCAAGTGCTGCAAACTTTAATTGCCTCTCTACTTTCCTAGCATTTAGACTATATAGACGTCTCACATTGGGGAATTTTTGGAAGATTTTATGCCAACTTCAGCACCCTGACTGTACGAAGAAATATGATCAAAATGCATGTGGCTATATGTGAGTGTGCCGGGGTGCACCAAAAAGGTAATGCACCACACTCACTCAACAAACATGACTCTGAAAAGAGAAGCTAGAGACATATTCAATGGCAAATAAACATGACTGTCTATGAAGAAAAGCAATGTTAGTGAACCATTGCGACTACCATGAACAATAGCCAGTTAATATATAAATAGATCAATATTAGGTCATTCAGAGTCACTCCAATAACTCTCTAATGACACTTCGATATAACTCGAAAATCCCTTGGAAATCTCTCGATTTATATCCGAAATATTTTATTATTGAGAGTCTGAGTGCAACGATGGTCTTTGCATCCATAATCCAACTCTACAAAAAAGAAGTTATATTTACGGCTTTTCCAAACGAGGAAAAGTCAATTCTTCCACCAGCTCGTTTTCCAAGTGGCAGTCCACATCACCACTCTTACTATTTGAGTGTTGATTAGTTAGTTTCAAACGTTACACAACAATACAGGTTGTGGCTTTTAATTCTTTTCGATGCTAAATTGAAAGGGGGTTTCTTCTTGAACCAATAGAATTATAAAAAAAAAAATAGCTTTGATTATTACTACACGTCTAAAAGTACCCTAAGATACACCTTTAATTGAGGTTCAAAATCAAAAGTTGTATATCGTTTTTGAGATTTTTCAGTTAGATTTCTTTGGTGATTTGGCTTTTTGGTTAATTTCGTAATTTTGATTGTCATTAATCATTAGATAACCGGGTGGGGCTTGCTACAGGAAAAAGGTTTTAGGGCAAAAAAGCCGTCATACACACATATACAACTCCCATAGGAGAATAAAATAAAATATTTATATTAAAATGGGTGTAAAATTTAGGGACTGGGGATCCTGCCCAGCAGCCTTTAGCTTAGAAATTTAATGTGAAAGGAATTAGTTTATTTGAATTGGAAATATAATATAATTGTCGCTCTCCTCTTTTTATTAGTTATATTCTTCTCGCATCTCCCCTCTCCTCTCATATCTGTCTTCTTCCTCCTATTTAATCGTTTTTTTTTTTTCGCTTTGTAATAAAAAGATTTTCCATGATCAGTTTTTTACATACTTGATTATATAATTATCTGACTGTACCCTCATGGTAGAAAAAAAGATGATCTATGTGAAAGAAAAGCTATTTTTTTTTGGTAAATCAAATAAAATCGAATTTCCATCTTCTGTACTGTTAGAAAAGTGTAATATTCAATCCAAAGTTGAAGCTTTTTGGTGTTTGTTTCAACATGATTCATGGTAGGGAAATTTGATATATATATATACACGCGGAAGATCGGAGAATACAAGTTTTAACATAATATTTAACACGATTTTATAACTATTAGATCTCTAAGATTTGAATGACTAGAATTTAATAAATTTATTTTTTATTTTCTTTGTCTATCATATCTCTCTCATTAATTAATTTTATTTCATCTCTCATGTTATAATGATTTTCTTTTACAAATTTGATATATTAATATTTTACTTCACTGTTATTATTTTCTCTCTTACATTTTTATCTTTTCCTCATATATGTTTTTCCTTTATTTGTTACTTAACTCCTTTTTTTTTTTTTCATGTTTGTTCGGACAAAGACCATCCCCATCCTACTTTTTTTTATATATTTCTTTTAACTTTCAATTATTCTTTATTTATTAATTATTATTATTTAAAACAAAGATAATTAGTATTTTTATATGTGTCTTCTCTTTTATTTAGTTATACAATATATTAATTTTAAAATTCTTTTTTTAAGGGGTACAATTATAAGATTAATAACTGTCGGGACTTGCCGAGATCAATCACTAAATGCACGGCCCGGATATCTATTTCATAGCTGAAAACATCTATTCCCACAACAAGGGGAAAAAACTATCCACACATACTGGTAAATGTACATGGTGGGAATTGAACCATCACCACTGAGGTGGGAGGTGTGTACCAACCACTTGACCTATGAGTAGGTGTACAATTTAATATTCTTTAATTTCACTTGCATTTAGCATTTTTTTTAAGGGGTATAATTACAATATTAATAACTATCGGGACCTGCCGAGATTAATCACTAAACGCGCAGTAAAGAGGTGCACTAACCACTTTACTACAAGTGAATGTGCACGTGCATTTAGCATGTTAGTCATTGCTTAAGGGTTAATGAAATTAGTTTAATTCATAAATCTAACCGTCGATATGAAATCATTCTTAAAATTTATTCTTGGAGAAGAAAGATGTGGGTATATAATAATGGTGAAAATAAAATAATATATTTAGGAATGAATAAATTGTTGTAGTCTATAGGAGATAGGAGAGAGAAAGAAAATTAGAAATAAATTTATTAAATTCTAGCCATATAAATTTTAGAGATTTAATAACCATAAAATCGTATCAAATATTGTATTAAAACTTGTACCCTTCTATCCTTATATATATATATATATATATATATATATATATATATATATATATATATATATATATATATATATATATTGAATTTAATTGTTAGGAGAGATCAAATCTGTCTTTTCTTCATTTCTTGGCCAATATGTAGTGACTAGTGAGAATTTTGAAAATCTTTGTGCATTAGGTCCTGTCAAAATGATGAATGAAGTAAAAGTTTTGATTAGAATATGCGACAAGACCAAATCGACAATCATTTTTCAGTTGAACACTTTATAATATTCCTGTAAATCCATTTATAAGAATTCGACCATATAATTTTGATTCGATGGCAAACTTGCAAATGATTTGATTAGATCTTTACGCACCATTGTGATTGAGACAGATGGGTTAAATAACATAAAGATGGCAAATTTTCACGTGCTCATTGCGAAATGGAGGATCATTGCCTCAAAACAACTTCAGATTTTGTGGTTCCAAGTTCGAAGATTTTTCGGTCCAATTACGAACCAAAGATTAAAGTGTAAAGGCATCTTTTTATCTTTAAGAAAATTAAATTAGCGTGTTCATCAATGTTCCTTTTTTTTTAAAAATAAAATAAAAAATAAAATTGAGAAGAAAGTTTCATTAGTCAAAAGGAAACAAAACCATTACAATCAACCGGACAATCAGGATTCAGGACATGTATCCAGCACAAAGACAATTTGTGATTGACTGCCTATTTGGCTACATTATGAGCTGTTAAATATATTACAACCACGAGGGATATAAGAAAGAGAACTAGAATTATGTCTAGCTAATAGAAATTTGAACAAGATTATCAACCTCTCCTCAGTATGAAATAACACCACCACACAGCTTAGTTACATTAAGTGCATCAATATTCAATAACACAAATTAAGGAAGAACCCCCTGTGATATGATATGATATTATATACATACCTTGTATATGTATGTGTGTGTCTATATTGATCCATAAAGATATTGATGATATATATATATAGATTGAATTTTATCAATATCTCCATGTATGTTATTTTGGTGATGACTTTTTTTCTAAACAATTATAAATCTAGACCTACTTAATACCAATTATTTAAAATTTTTTAATTACAAGTAATTATTTAACAATAAATTTTTATATTCACAACATAAATATTTAATAAGTAGAGTTCAAAACATCTTGTTACATAGAAATGAGAGAAATCAATTTTTAAAACTAATCAGTTAATTTTTAATTAAGTTTATTAATTGCATCCCTAACTAAAAATATGTATATTAAAAAGTTAATTAATTTCATGTATACAAATAAAAACAAAAAATATATATATTCCAATTACAAATAAAACATGATAAAATCTTAAAAGAAATCACATAAGAAAAATAAAAATAAATGATACCTGGCGAGCACAAATTCCTGACTAGAGTTTGATTTTATTCTCCATCCCATGTCAACAAAAATGAAGTTCATTTATTCCATCCCTTACAAGTTGACTAACGAGCATCATCAGCCCACTGGTGGCCACCTACCTCAAACCGACTTCTCTTGTCTTTTAATGCAAGTAGCTCATTTCTTTCTCAAGAAGGATTCCATATTTCCATACCCATATCTTGATTATTAAGGGCTACTTTTATGGAATATCAGCATTCCCTAGGCAAAGAATAAAACATATGCATATATATGCTGATTTACTATTTTTAACAAATGCATATAGTTTGTAGCTGCTGTCCATTTTGTTGCAGAAAATTATCAATGTGCAAATATAACTGAATAGAGCAATCCAGGGATTGAGAATCCTCTTCATAAATGCTTTTTCATTTCAACCACATGATGCATACAATCGAGGAAAATTTATACAAACTTCAGGATTTTCAAAGTTGCAGCTAAAAATGTCTGTATTGAAATACCTCTACTAGTTTTTCTGTGTAGTTCCTTTTGCATATTTGATTCTTGTTGCAACTTGCAACTAATAGCCTAAGTTGAACGAACGCAAAGCGTCCTTCCAATTCTTTCATGGATCGGTAATGATTGCCTCTGTCGAGGAAAGATGTTTATCTCTATCCATTTGTAAACTGTATACATAATTTACACATGTATTTTGATCCTTTTATCTAAAATTGAACTTCATTGAAGGGCACAATTTTCGTGTTTTCGACCCATCTTGGCCCATGGTTGCATGAAATATAGATTTGGGCTCTTCAGCCCAAGTTTCCATCATAGTTTCCCTAGGTAATTGGATAAACAACCCTAGAGAATAGACCTTATTATTGCATGCATGTGGACATTTTGTCGAAATTGACATAAATATCTCCTACCGTTAGTGGTCAACGGTTATAAAATAATGCAAGGGGTGAAAATGGTCTTTTAAATTTTAAATTAATTAAAATAGGACAAATTACAATAGAATTCCCTAACATTTGGTCATATTATAACGAATTGTACTTTTACTTAAATTACAACTTAATACTTTGGATAATATCAATTTGGTCCCTAATTTATTTAAAAATATTACATTTTAATATAGTTTTACTTTTTTAGCTTGTATGGTCTCTATATTTTTTAAAATACATCAATTATGTCCTATAATCAAAACTTTGACAGTCAAACATGACAAAGGGTATAAATTGATTATTTGACCCTTTATATTAAATTATCAAATTAAATGATACTTTTACCCTTTAACTTTTTACATTTTAATAACTTTACATATTTAAATAGTTCAATAAGAAATTGATATATATATATATATATATATATATGTATATAAATTTTAAATTTTGTTAAAAACACTTAAAAATAATTAAATAATAATATACGTATGATAAACTTCATTAAACATTAAAAATAAATATAAAAAATTAAAAAAAATTAAAAGTAATAACATTTATTTAAGATAAAATAAAATTTAAAATTGAATACTTACAAAACTAAAAGTTTAGTAATTTAATATATATATATATATATATATATATATAATATTGCAGTTTTATTATAATATTGTTATAATATATATAATGTAAATATGCTATATAACTCTAAAACAGGTGTGTGTGTGTTTATATATATATATAATATTTTAATATTTTAGTTTTTTTAACTAAATTTTAAATTTTATAAGTATTTAATTTTGAATTTTATTTTATTTTTAATAAATGATATTACTTTCAATAATTGTTTTTTAATTTTTATAATATTTTATATTTATTTTTAATGAATCTTATCATATTTATTTTTTTATTTAATCTTTTTTAAGTGTTTTTTTTTTATAAAAGATTTAAGTTTTTATAACATATATCAATATCTTATTGGACTATACAAATATGGAAAATTATTAAAATGTAAAAATTTGGAGGGTAAAATGATCGATTTATACTTTATATCGGTTTGACCGTCAAAATTTTGATCATAGGGATTAAATTGATGTATTTTGAAAAAGGAGAGACCATGTGAGATAAAAAAGTAAGAACATGTTAAAAGTGATATTTTTTAAATACGCAAGGTATTAAGTTATAGTTTAAGCAACGGTACGATTTTGTTGCAATATGGTCAAATATCATGGTATTTTATTCCAATTTTCCCATAAAAATAAAATAAATATTAATAAAAAACCATCTTTCATCTTTATTTGCATCATCTTCTTCTTCTTCACCTTCATCTTCATCATCATCATCTTTATATTCATCAACTTTATCAACCCACCAAATTCAATAAATCAAAAACAAAAATACTTTATCTTCATCATCAGTTAAATAAAAAAAAAAAAAAAATCTTCATCACTCATTAAATATCCAACTTCATTT
Organism: Xanthoceras sorbifolium; assembly: GCA_003430845.1. Lineage (NCBI taxonomy): Eukaryota > Viridiplantae > Streptophyta > Magnoliopsida > Sapindales > Sapindaceae > Xanthoceras > Xanthoceras sorbifolium. Next base: position 20,009,528 of record CM010617.1, on the reverse strand, counting down.
CATCTACCATCACTTAAAATCACAAAAAAAAAAAAAAGTTTATCTCATCATTTATCAAATATTCAACTTTATCTTCATCACTTAAATAAAATAAAATAAAATCTTCATCACCCATAAAATACCCAACTTTATCTTCATCATTTAAATCAAACAAATAAAACTGCATCTCATAACCCACTAAATAATCAACTTCATCTTCATCACTTAAATAATATATATATATATATATCTTCACAACCAATCAATACTCAATTTCATCACTTAAAATAAATAAATTTAATTGAAGAGAAAATTAATTTTTTATTAAATAAATAATAAATAATAAATAATAACATATAAATAAAATATATTTTGAACCTTTTACATAAAAAAGAGAGTCAACCGTTAATTTTAATCTACCAATAACGATAGAATATATTTATATTAATTTTGACAAAAGGTCATAAACGTGCAATTAGACCCAAATTTAGGAGTGTTTTGTAATTAGCCTCTAGTTTTTCCAATTTCTAAAAGTTAGGAATACATAAATCCAAAAACAATTCTTATCAAAAAAATAAAAAAAATCCAAAAATAATTTTTTATTTGTAATGATAAAATTACACTTTAGTACCTAATTTTTAAGAAATATTACATTTTATAATGATATATGCTAATTAGATTATTTAGTAAATAACTTTTTAAAAATTTATCAAAATGATCCTTTAATTAAAATGGTCCTTTAATTAATATTTTGACCAATGATGAAAATTATTTTAGTCCCTATATTTTTTGAATTATCACTTTTTGACATATTTTTCCTCTTCTAACTTGTGTAGTCCCTAACTTTTTAAAAATACATCACTTTAGTCCCTCTAACTAAATTTTTGGCAGTTAAACATGACAGAAAACATACATTAACTATTTTGCCCTTATCTTTAATTGAGTAAGTTGGAAATGCAATTTTACCCGTTATTTTTTAAAATTTTATCAAATTAACCTTAACTTATACATCTTATAAGAACATAACATGTGTCACTGATTTTTTTTTAAAAAAATAAAATTATAAAACACTCAAATTTTATAAGAAAAGCACTTAAATATTAAAAAATAAAAAATAATAATTAAAATTAACAATTAAAAATTAATACCTAAATTAAAAACCTTTTTTAAAAAAAAATAATTTATGAAACTTCAATCATTAAAAATAATACTTCAAATTAACATCAAAACATAAAAAATAAGTTATATATATGAAATTAAATTATAGTATATTAAAAATTAAAAACAAAATAAATTATTAAAGTAATAAAAAAGTTAAATAATTTATTTTTTACTTTATTTTTTTAAGTTGTTATCATCTTATTTTTAGAATTAAATTTTTATTTAATAAATTTTTTCTTTTGAATTGTTATTTTCTGTGTAAATGCTAAAATATCTCTAAGACCGTTAAATTTGACTGTTTGTTGACTAAAAGAATGACTAAAAGTTTATAAATTTTTAAAAAGTTAGGGACCTCGAGAGCTAAAAGAAGAAATATAAGTAAAAAATTAATAATTTGAAAAAAGATAGGAACAAAATAATTTTTACCTTTGGTCAAAATGTTAACTCTAACTGTCAACCACTTAATCAAGAATACTAAACTGTAATTTAAGAAAATGTACAATTTTGTTACAATTTGCCCAAGGTTAGAGTATTCCATTGTAATTTACCTTTTTATAAAAGTTTATTAGAATGACTGTTTGTCCTCTACTTAATACATTTTTATAAGGGCAAATTATAATGGAATATCATGACATTTGACTATATTGCAACGGAACCGTATTTTTGTTTGAACAACAACTTAATATCTTGGACAATTATCACTTTGGTCCCTAACTTATTTAAAAATATTGTTTTTGACATGTTTTACTTTTTTAGCACGCGTGGTCCCTAAATTTTCTAAAATACATCAATTTAGTCCCTATGACCAAAATTTTGACGGTTAAACATGACAGAAAATATAAATTGACCATTTTCCGTTTGTATTAAATTATTTAATTTGACGCTTTTATCCTTAAACTATTTACGTTTTAACAACTTTACCTATTTGGATAATCCAATAAAAAATTGACGTATGTTATAAAAATTTATTTAAAAAAAACACTTAAAAATGATTAAATAATAAAATAAATATGATAAAATTTATTAAAAATTTAAAATATTATAAAATTTTAAAAATCTTAAAAGTAATATTATTTATTAAAAATAAAATAAAATTTAAAATTTAATACTTATAAAGCTTAAAATTTAGTAATTTAATATGTATATATATATATATAATAAATGTAACATCCCGGATTTCGGATAATTAAATTTTATATATGTGAAAATAAATTTTGTGATTGGAAGGGGTGTAAATGTAATTAAAAGTAGTTTATTTTTATGATTTTCAGGTGGACCAGATGGAACGGTCCAGAAATGATGCATGAAGATTGAAAACCGAGGCAGTGAGTATCGCGACTTGGTCACCGCGACTACAGATCGCGATGACCTGCTAGTGATGAAAAACGGTGATTCTTGGCAGTGAGCACCGCGACCAGTCACCGCGACCACAGATCGCGATAAGCTGCTCGCGATGAAAATGTCAAATTTTGGCAGTGAGCAACGCGACCACCAGCGCGACCATGGTACCGCGAGGTGTGCTCGCGATGAAGGCGGTGGAAACGCTCCAGTGAGTACCGCGACCACAGGTCGCGACGACGGTCGCAACGACCGAAAAATATAAAAAAAAATTTGGCTTCCGCGAGAAGCCACCAAACAGACAGAACAGAGAAAAGAGAGAGGAGAGACTGAGAGAAAAAGAAGAGAAAGAAGAAAGAAGAAGAAAGAGAAAGAAGAAGAAGAGGAAGAAGAAGAAGAAAAGAGGAAAGAAAGAGAAAAGGAAGTGTAGGAGGAAGAGAAAAGGGAAGGAAAAGGAAAAGAAAATCGTGGAAACACGATTTATCGAACGGAAACGGTATCCAGGTTGGTGTACCTTCGTTTTCAAAAATCTTTACAAAAGTATTAATTATTTTTAGTTTGAATCTGCAATTATTTCGATGATTTTCAATTTTTCTGCGTTTATATTATTTCGTTGAAATGATTTTTTATTGTTGACTGCGTTTTGATTATTACGATTCCGCTGAAATTGCTTGTTTTCGATTATTGTACAAATATTGTTGATTTTCCCATAAAAAAAATTTATGTTATTGAAATCGAATGTTTCCGTTGATTGTAAATATAGTGAATATTTGAAAACTAGTTTATCGAGACGGCCCTAGGATACTTAGACATAGAAATGGATATAGGAGGTTGGTATACCAGCTGGGTTCAGTGAGCAGTACTGCGCCGACATTGATATGCTATTGATGATTATTATGTACCTCCTCATGGATTCGTCCAGGGGCAGGGAGACACGTACCTCCTCACGGATTCGTCCTAAGGTTGGGAGACACGTACCTTCCTAAGGATTCGTTCCTGGGATAGGGAGTTATGTACCTCTCTAGGTTCCGTACCCTCGGTCCTAGAGTAGGGAGATACGTACCACTCTTAGGATTTGTCCTAGGGTGGGAGTTCGACCCATATTCCAGTCCTAGTATGTTGAGTATTCTAGTGGGCCAGATTTGAAGTGAATTGAATAACTTTATTGATCGATTTTATATGTTGATCTTATTGTTGAAATTAAAGTGATTAAAACTGTTTTATGCTTTGATTTTGAAGTTAAACTGATTTGTAAATGATTAACATCGAAAAGAGATATATTGTGATTTGTTTCTTATTAAAAGTTATTTATGATTTTTCATAATTGAGTTTAGTGTACACCCACTAAGCTATAAGCTTAGCGCGTTAGTTTTGTTTCTAACGCGTAGGTACCAGAGAGACTGAAGAGGCCAAAGACTGAAGAGGAGTTCCCTGCAGACAGAGGCGGAGAGTCACATTTTTGGGTAGATATTTATGTTCATGTGTAATATGATTGATATGCATGCATATACAGAGAGTCTGTAATTATGTTTTGTAATTATGTCCTGTAATTAATCATTTACGATTTCTGTCTTATTATTATTAGAACGTTTGTAAATATTGAATTCTAAATCGTTTTATTTTATATACTGTTGTTGGAAAGTCACACTAAACGGTAGAGTGCGCAATTGTTTGAAAATGATATTGAAGTGTTAATATGATTTTTGTAATTGATTTGAGTTGTGGAAAAACAGGTTTTGGGAAATCCGAAAAACAAACGGAACTCTGCCGAATTTTTGTAAAAAGTTTATTGCGATGGGCTCACTTGCAAATGGTTTTTAAAACTATCAACTATTTGGTTTTCCAATGATTTGAAAATCTATCGATGGGCTCACAACGGTTTTCGATTTATAAAATGAATTTAGAAAGTTTTGAAAACCCGGTAGCGCTCCCTGGGTGGATCCAGTCGGGTCGGGTCAGGGGGTGTTACAATAAGTGGTATCAGAGCGCGGTTTAGGCGTTTTGGGACCAAAGAGTCTGTATATGCATGCATTGTATAAAGCTACCCATAGGAATGTGACTCTAATCTGCAGACCTCTCTTCTGTCTGATATAGGATAAAAGAAATGGAAGGAAGCGGTGATAGACCTGAGAGTCCCGCCAGCGTGGCTGGGGGAGCATTTAGGGAATCAGTAAGTCCGAGAGTAGCGGACCCTGTACAGCCAGCATTTATGCAACAAATGGCTGAGTTCTTTCAGAACGTGGCTAGAGCAGCGCCACGAAGATCAGCCATAGAGCGACTGGCTAAACACAGACCCACAGATTTTCATGGAAGAAAGGATGAGGATGCATCTGCCGCAGAGTATTGGTTTGAGAGGACGAACAGAATATTAGAGCAGATGCACTGCACACCTGAAGAGCGATTGGAGTGTGCAGTATCCTTATTGCAGGAGGATGCCTACCAGTGGTGGACCTCCATTATATAGACAGTGCGGCCAGAGGACAGAACGTGAGATTTCTTTCAGAAGGAATTCCGGAGAAAATATATTGGTCGCATCTATTTGGATAATCTGAAGAGGGAATTTACCAACCTGAAGTAAAGGCAGATGACAGTGACAGAATATGAAAGAGAATTCGTCAGGTTGAGTAAATATGCGAAAAATATGGTGGCGACAGAGGCGGATAAATGTAGAAGGTTTGAAGATGGATTGAACGATTATATCCGCCTACAGGTTGTGTAACATTCTGAATTTCTAAGTAATTGAATTGATTTGAATATATAATTAGAATGTGGATTAATTGAGGAATGTTACAGGTGGCTGCCTTTGAATTTGAAGATTTTACCAGACTAGTCTCGGTAGCTCTAAATATAGAGAGAATTAAGAAGGAAGAGCAGGCCAGAAGAGACAAAGCGCAGCAAAGAAGAGGGGCAGGGCCATCCAGCTCATATCAGCCCTAGAGTAAGAAATTTAAGGGACCGCAGCCTAGTGGTCCAGTGCAGTCACAGAGGCCTGTACCCACAGCTCGGCCTGGTCAGTCTGCAACTTCTATGGCCAGTACCCCTAGGAGTGCAGGTAGAGGACCAGCCCCTGCATTGTGTGATCATTGTGGAAGAAGACATCCTGGGGAATGCTGGAAGCTTACAGGAGCCTGCCTGAGATGTGGATCTCATGACCATTTCCTGAGAGATTGCCCACAGATGAGATCCCAGCAGCCAGAGAGATCAGCCCCTGCTACTTCCAGAGGTAGGAGGCCTAGTCAGGCAGTGCCTGAAGGCGGTAGCCACAGAGGAGTGTCAGAGTCAGTGGCAAGACCCGATAGTCGAGCTCCTACACGAGTTTATGGTGTTAGAGCTCAGGAAGACAAGGATGCACCTGACGTGATAGCTGGTATTATTTCTATTTTTGATACTACAGCTATTGCATTGATAGATCCAGGTTCCACTCATTCATACATCTGTGATGCATTGTTGAAACAAAGAAGTTTGCAAACTAAACCTACTGAATATGATGTGTTAGTCAGTAATCCGATAGGTCAGAGTGTAGTAGTGAATCGTGTGTACAGAAATTGTCCGATTCGGATACAGGAGTGTGAATTCCTAGGAGATTTGATGGAGTTGCCATTCCATGAGTTTGACGTGATCCTAGGCATGGATTGGTTAACTCGGCATAAAGTGGTGATTGACTGTGAATTGAAACGAGTGACCCTCAGAACAGTAGATGGTGCAGAAATTACAATGGTGGGTGAAAGGAGGGATTTTCTCTCCAATGTCATTTCAGCCACTGTAGCCTGTAAACTGATTAGAAAGGGATGTGAAGCATATTTGGCACAGGTGGTTGATTTCAAAAAGGTTACTTTCGAAATTCAGAATATACCCACTGTATGTGACTTTGCAGATGTGTTTCCAGAGGAGCTTCCTGGTTTGCCACCTCAGAGAGAAGTGGAGTTTGTGATTGATGTGGTACCAGGTATGTCTCCAGTATCGATAGCTCCCTATAGAATGGCCCCAGCAGAACTGAAAGAACTGAAGATACAGTTACAGGAATTGCTGGATAAGGGCTTCATCAGACCCAGTGTATCCCCCTAGGGAGCTCCAGTCCTGTTTGTGAAAAGGAAAGATGGGTCATTGAGACGTACCACTCTTAGGATTTGTCCTAGGGTGGGAGTTCGACCCATATTCCAGTCCTAGTATGTTGAGTATTCTAGTGAGCCAGATTTGAAGTGAATTGAATAATTTTATTGATCGATTTTATATGTTGATCTTATTGTTGAAATTAAAGTGATTAAAACTGTTTTATGCTTTGATTTTGAAGTTAAACTGATTTGTAAATGATTAGCATCGAAAAGAGATATATTGTGATTTGTTTCTTATTAAAAGTTATTTATGATTTTTCATAATTGAGTTTAGTGTACACCCACTAAGCTATAAGCTTAGCGCGTTAGTTTTGTTTCTAACGCGTAGATACCAGAGAGACTGAAGAGGCCAAAGACTGAAGAGGAGTTCCCTGCAGACAGAGGCGGAGAGTCACATTTTTGGGTAGATATTTATGTTAATGTGTAATATGATTGATATGCATGCATATACAGAGAGTCTGTAATTATATTTTGTAATTATGTCCTGTAATTAATCATTTACGATTTCTGTCTTATTATTATTAGAATGTTTGTAAATATTGAATTCTGAATCGTTTTGTTTTATATACTGTTGTTGGAAAGTCGCACTAAACGGCAGAGTGCGCAATTGTTTGAAAATGATATTGAAGTGTTAATATGATTTTTGTAATTGATTTGAGTTGTGGAAAAACAGGTTTTGGAAATCCGAAAAACAAACGGAACTCTGCTGAATTTTTGTAAAAAGTTTATTGCGATGGGCTCACTTGCAAATGGTTTTTAAAACTATCAACTATTTGGTTTTCCAATGGTTTGAAAATCTATCGATGGGCTCACAACGGTTTTCGGTTTATAAAATGAATTTAGAAAGTTTTGAAAACCCGGTAGCGCTCTCTGGGTCGATCCAGCCGGGTCGAGTCAGGGGGTGTTACAATAAATGTATATGTGTGTGTATATATATATATATGTTGCAGTTTTATTATTTTATTTATTTTTATAATATAATACTAGAGGTATATATATTGTAATTTTATTACTATATTTTATTTTTATAATATATATTATAAATAAAATATGCTCTAAAATATGTATATATAATATTTAACATTTTAGTTTTTTTTTTAAATAAATTTTGAATTTTATTAGTATTCAAACTTGAATTTTATTTTATTTTTAATAAATGATGTTACTTTTATGAGTTTTTCAAAATTTATAATTTTTTTAAATTTTTAATAAATTTTATCATATTTGTTTTTTTATTTAATATTTTTAAGTTTTTTTAAAAAAAAAATTAAGTTTTTATAACACATATCAATTTTTTATTGAACTATCCAAATAGGTAAAAGTGTTTAATGTAAAAAATTAAAGAGTAAAAGTGTCATTTTAATTAAATAATTTAATAAAAATATATAAAATGATCAATTTATACTTTCTGTAAGGTTTGACTATCAAAATTTTATTTATAGAAACTAAATTGGTACATGTTGAAAAATTTAGGACCATGTGAACAAGAAGGTAAAAACATTAAAACTGATATTTCTAAATAAATTAGAGACCAAATTGATAATTATTTAAAAAATTAAATTGTTATTTGAGCAAAAATACCGTTTTATTGCAATATGACCAAATATCAAGGTATTCCATTATAATTTGCTCTTATAATTTTACCATGGTTAAAATGACTAAAACACCCTCATAAACAATTGAGTATTATAAACTTTTCAAAGAATTAAAATTATCATTAAGGACATGTAATATTTTAATATTCCACTTTTAACCTTAAATAATTTTATTTAAAAAATTCAACAAAAAAAAAAAAGAGTAAAAACTCAACTTTTGGATTATAAAATAAAGGTTGGTATATATTAATATCAAGTGAAAACGTTCAGATTCTAAAAAACATTTGAAGTATGAGTTTACTCAAAATGAGAATGGCAAGGTTCCTTAAATGGAAAATTATATGATACTATATAATATTGAATTAAATATGAGTAAAACATTGTAAAATACTAATACATTTAAAAACTAATCAATCATAAATAAATAAATTATTTTATGAAAGGTATACATTTACTGAATTAATTTATTTCCCAGTTAAAAAAAAAAAAATCACAACAAAATCCTCGTGTCCTAGTCCTACCTCCCTCCTCCACCGATGCGGACATGTGAGAAGGCTGACTTGAGCTTGAGCCCGAGGTTCGGCTTTTTAATTTTTTTTTAAAGAGAATTACATAATTATCCTTTAACTATATTACTATACTATCCTTATTTTTAAATTATTATTACGAATGTGTCTTTTGATTTTTTTTTTTTTTTAAAACAAGCAAACTTCATTAAGATCAAGAACAAAAAACATAAGGCTAAACAGAGTAGCCAATCAGGGAACCAACTATCCCAAACAAAAAAGCAGATAAAGCTTAGAGCTTTTTTTAGCTAAAACATTAGCCATAAAATTCATATTACGAGGAATAAAACTAATAGAAGTAGAAGAGTGAAAAGATAATAAATCCTGAATATCCTGAATCAAATTATCCAGATCACTCCTAGTAGAGTCCTCCTGCCTACAAAGTCTCACCACATTAAGCACATCAGATTCAATTTCAAGAGGAAATAGGTTCCTTTCAACAACCAGCCTTAACCCCTTCAAAATAGCCTTTGCCTCAGCAAAAATAGGCGTGCCACTATCATCTCGTATGACTATACCCAACCCAAAACTGTCACTGCCCTTAGAAACTGCATCATCTACATTAAGTTTGAACACATCTGAGGCAGGTTTAGCCCAACAAGAATTCTCAACAAACACAGGCTTTAAAGGTTGCAAAGGTAAGGCAGCATTTTTGTAACAAGATAAAAACACAGTAGCTCTATTCCTACAATCACCCCTGCCTTGAAACTTACCACCAAAAACAAACTTATTCATGTCATTCCAACAAACCAAACAATAACAATAAACTGCAAAACAACATCTCTTCCTCCCAAAGGATCCACCTTAATAATTCTATCCAAAAAATTACAAGGACTCAAAGCATTAACAGCATAAAAAAGAGGACAGGTTTGCCATGAAACTAGAACCTTCCTACAGCTCCACAGTACATGGTCCACTGTCTCAACAACACCTGTACAACAAGAACAACAAGCTGAACCGGAAATACCCCTTATAGAAAGCACAACTATTGTTGGGAGAATATTTTAAAAGCCCTCCAAGCAAAAATTTAAATTTTACTAGTGAGTTGCAACATTCACAGTTTTTTCCACCAGCCATCAGGGCCTTTAGAGCAAGAACCCATATGAGAAAACTGTCCAGCTAAGGCTAATTTATATGCACTCTTAACTGAAAAGTCACCCTCCTTATCATAGTGCCAAAAAAACCCATCTTGACTAGGCTCAACACTAAGAGGAATTCCCAAAATATTGTCTGCATCTTCTTTAATAAAGTGTCTCCTAACAAACTCTAAACTCCAACGCCCAGGTTTAGAAAAAAAGGGCAAAAACTGTAACCCCATTTGGCAGCACACGAGGAGAAACAACCTTCAGAGTTGTAGGTCTAGGTAGCCACTTATCATCATAAACAGAGACATTCAAACCATTCCCAATCTTCCATTTTAAACCCTTCATTAACACTTCCTCACCCCACACAATTACTCCTCCAAATGTAAGAAGGTTGCCTCCCTGTCAAACTATTAATAAAGGAAGATTTAGATAAGTAACGAGCTTTTAAAACACGAGCCATAAGAGAATTAGGGGCATACAAAATCCTTCATCCTTGCTTAGCTAACATAGCTTGGTTGAAGGCCTCCATATCTCTAAACCCTATACCCCCAAACTCTTTCGGTTGGCACATCTTCTTCCAAGCCAGCCAATGGATTTTCTTCTTGTCACCCTCTATACCCCACCAAAAATTAGCAAAAATCATTTGAAGGTCTGAAACCAACCCCCCAGGAAGTTTAAAGCAACTTATAGCGTAAGTTGGCATTGCTTGAGTCACGGCTTTCACCAAAACCTCTATGCCACCAGCTGAAAATAAACCATACTTCTACTCTTAAAGCTTATGCCAAACCTTCTCTTTGATCTCTTCAAAAACTCTTCTTTTGTTTCTACTAATAGATAATGGAAAACCAAGATACTTTTCATAATTAGACACCACATCTATCACAAACTGCATCTTCACACTATTAATAACCTTCATAGACGTGTTAGGACTGAAGGAAATGACTGATTTCTCGAAATTTATAGATTGCCCAAAAATTGCTTCATATTTCCCTAAAATATTCCTCAATTCTGCACAATCAGCCCCAACAGCCCTTATAAAAACAAGGACAACCCTTTAGCATATATTAAAAAAAGGTAGGGGGAGAGGGGGCAGCTTTGCCTAAGCCCTCTTGTGCGTTTCACACTACCTCTAGGCTCTCAATTTATCAAAAATAAGTAGGAAGCTGGCATAACACAACCCATAACCTTCTCAATCCAATCACTACTAAAACCCATTTAGGCCATAATCTTCCGCAAATAAACCCATTCCACCATGTCATATGCTTTACTCATATTGAGTTTAAAAGCAATATGACCCACCTTGCCAACCATCCTATTCCTCAAAGAGTAAAGAAATTCAAATCCCATCATAATATTGTCAATAATCAACCTCCCAGGCACAAAGGAACTCTGTTGAGGTGAAATAATCCTATCAAACGCTAGTTTAAGCCTATTAGCCAACACCTTAGCCACCAATTTATAGAGCACATTACAGAGGCTAATAAGCCTAAACTCCTTCACTCTAACCGGGGCCTTCACTTTAGGGATTAAAGCTACTAAGACACCACTAAAGGTTTCCATAGAAGCCCTATCATTAAGCACTGTTTGGACGGCTTTTATAACACTAGGACCAATGATATTCCAAAACTTCTGGTAAAGCAAAGCTGGGAGACCATCGGATCCCGGGGCTTTTAGAGGGCTCATTTGTTTTAGGGCTACATATACCTTTTCACCCGTAAAACAGGCCCTCAAAATCTCATTCATCTTCATAGTAACGCAGATATCCACAACCCCTAAAACAACTCTAATATCTTCAGCTGAAGGATTTTTACTATTGAACAAATCCTGATAAAAATTAGCCACCATTTTCTCCACTTCCTCACTTTTTTGCCTCCACAGACCACTCTCATCCATTATCCCTAAAATTCTATTTTTCTTCTTCCGTTGGGAGGCCTTATTGTGAAAATACCGCATGTTTTTGTCCCCCTCTTTTATCCACAAAGCCTTATACTTTTGCCTTCAATAAACTTACCTCTTATCCAGAATTTTATCAATTTTCCCCTCCACTTGCAACACCTTACCACTAACAGCCCCAACTCCCCCCCTCCCTCGGATTATTATGGAAAAGACCCTTCAACTCACGACTCAAATTCCATAGCTCACTCTTCTCAGAATTTCATCAGCCCAAGCTTGCTCAAAGAAAAACCGTGATCCCCACTCCTTCAAAGAAACACTCTTATCTACCATTCTAACAATATTTTCAACCAAAATAGCTCTATGATCCGAGCCCCCAAACTCCTTATGCATTACTATCATGTCAACAAACAAGCCCCTCCAACTTATGCCACAAAAAAACCTATCGAGCCTCTCAAGAATAAGATCCCCTTTTAAGTGTCTATTGCACCAAGTAAAATTACTACCCCTATATCCCATATCAAGGAGGCCACACTCATCCACAACATCCCTAAATCTACCCATAGCATTATAACTTCTCCCTTTTCCACCACTTTTCTCATTAACCCTCAAGATCTCATTAAAATCACCTCATATAAGCCAATGCAGCCTACTCATACCCCCCAGCCTCTTCATCAACGCCCAAGAATGGACTCTATGAGAAAGAATAGGTTCCCCATAGAATCCCGTAAACCTCCAAACCAAACCCTCATCATTCTTCACCATAGCATCTATGTGACCCTTAGTAAATGACAAAATAGTGATCTCTATACAAACTTTCCACAACAGTATTAAACCACCCTCCGTACTAATTCTATCCATAGCAAAACAACAATCAAAACCCAATTTCAATATAACACTACTAACACAACTTTTATCAAGACGAGTTTCAGCAAGAAAAGAAATCAAAGGATTTTTCCTACGTATCAAAGCACGCAGGGCTCTGAATGTCCGAAGGTTCTCCAACCCCCGGACATTCCAATTTAGTAGTTTCATGGCTCTCGGTAGCACTAGATTGCAGCAGCCACCGATATATCTGAATCTTAATCAACACAAGAAGGAATAACACTGTTACCTCTCTTCTTTATGCCACAAGCCTTTTTCTTCGCCTCCTCTAGATACCTCTTCTTCACCGCCACAACACCATCATCTGCAGTTTGATTTTATCCCTTCTCACGAGCTCTCCTCTTCCACTTTTTCTGCTTTTGAGCGTCACCCCCATGCACTACAACAAACTGTATGTTTGAAGAAGCCTCATCCAAGGAAGAGATACAGAAAGAACCTGATTCTACTAACTGGCTTTTAACCATTACTTTTTCCTCTTTCACAGCATTATTAGAATAGTCAACCTTCACCGTTACTGCAACACGAAACCCTTCATTTACATTTCCATCCATCATCCCTAGGATCACCCTATTCCTCATAACAGCTCCCACAGCCTTACTATTAGGTATTGGATCTGCATTTTTCTTTTCCAGTTTTTGAACCAGATGTTACATCCAAGTTAACCTTCTTCCCAGCCTCCTCTCTAACATTATGTGAACCAGAGCCCTTCTGCTCACTCTCCTCCTGCACCCCACTATCCTTCTTCTCCTTAGTTTGGGCATTCCCAGACTGACTAAAACCGCTTCTTCTACCACCAAAACCCTTGGATCTAAAAGGAACTGGAGCCCTCAACCATGGCCCAAATTTATCCCCCGAGCTATCAATCAAACCACCAACCTTCACAGGACATTCTCTCACCAGGTGCCCAATTTTGCCACAATGATAGCAGAAATTGGGCAGCCTCTCATAACATATTAGAACAGAAATCAACTCTTCCTCTTCCCCTAACGCAACCCTCAACCCTCTTTTCAATGGCTTATCAATTTCTATCATCGCCCTAAGTCTGATAAATTTCCTAGCACAATCACCTCCATCGCCAATACCCACCTCCAGAACTTTCCCAATCAGCCCTTCTAGACACAAACCAACCTCTTTACCCATACATACCAAAGGAAGATTGTGCAGCTGGATCCAGAAAGGAGACCAACCAAAATCAATCTCCAAAACCCTACCCATACCTGAAGCTTCCCGTAGAACTATCAATTGTTTATTAAAAGTCCATGGCCCCTCTTTAAGCACCCTTTTCCTGTCCAACATATAATTAAACCTGAACACAAACAAATTACTCCCCATTGCTTATATTTCCAGTTCCTTCGTTGTCTACCAAATTGAAGAGATCGTAACCCAAAACACATCCCTATTAATATCCCTATTTCCAATAATCTTCCCAATTAGGCTGAAGAACAACCTCCTCCTCTTAATATCTTGAAGATCAGCGCCAATCATTGCCACTGGGACATCATCTTCAGAGAGCAACAATCGAGAGCAACACCGCGAAAGCTCTTCTGGATCCATGACAACAGAACAAAACACCCTAAAAACCCTGAAGAAAAACTTTAAAAAAAGAAAAGAAGAAGATTAAGAAGAAGAAATCAAAGCAAAATGCTAAACAAAAACATCAATTCGGATGAGATCTACATGCATAAAACGTGGTTTCTACTTCCACACCCCAAACCAAGAAACTTCGAGAGAAAGTTTTCAGAAAGGAGAGAGAATACTTTTATTGTATGAATTTTAAAATCACGTATTTTTATTTTATTTTTTAATTTTGAGAAGTCTTTTGAATTTTGAGTAAATGTAAAAATAAAACTTCTCTCATTTGGATTTGTACCCAATTACTAATAGACAATAGCTCTCCCTTGTTCTATGCTCAGACTGTATGCTTCTACAATTCACACCTCTTACTCTTTTTCTCAAGTCTCAATTGAAGATCAAAATCTCAAAGGATTAAAGAACAACCAGCCCTCCTCTGTTCTTGTACTCAAGTAAGTTTCTTAATTTTTAATTTATTTATTCTAATTAACAAGTTAAGGTTTCTGGGTTTGTTATTCCTAATTTTGGGTTTTTATTTTTGTAAGGTTATTATTTTATTGGCTTTGATTCCATGAGCAAAACATGTTTGTTTGTAAATCTTAAATAACTTAGTTAGAGCACAAGTTGTGTGTCAAAAATTTGAAGAAGTTACGCGAAGAAGACGAGCTTCTGAGGACATTCAAGAGAGTAAGTAAATGTAAGTTTCGAGGAATCAAAACTCTTTTAACTCTTAAAATCGGATAAGATTCACACACACACACACACACACATACATACACATAACATGTTCATACATTTACATATGAGTGCTAACATGTTGGTTTTAATATTTTGGAAGTGTGGAATCTTGATTATTACAGAAACAGGGCTAGACCTCAGATAACAAAAAACTAGGGCAATACCCTTACCACAAATGATCTCTTTTAGAAGAGATAACCAAAGAAGCTAGGTTGTGAGCCAACTTATTCCCTAAACAAGAAATACAATGGCAATGAACAACATCAGCTTCCCTACACAAGGCTTTGATATCTTCAAAAACAAAACCAGCTTCACACCTTGAAGGACAGCCAGAATTAACCCTAGTAGCCACAGAAGCCGCATCCACCTCTGCCCAAAACACAACAAGACCAAGCTGGATTGCCAGGCGAAGACCCTCCCTCAGAGCAATAGCTTCACCAACCTCCACCGAAAAATACCCAGGAAACCCTCTGGCAGCCGCAAGCAACCACATTCCTCTAACAACCCCTGATCACAGCCCCAACCCTAATGGCCTCACTATTCTTGAACACTGCTGCATCAGTGTTCAATTTTAACTTCCCCAAAGGAGGAGAAACCCAGCCTTCCTTCACAAACCCCACAACCAGAATTCCTAGCTACCCTTAATGCTGTCTGGGTATTACTGGAACTCGGATAACAGCCCAACCCAAGGCAGCACCTCACCAGAAGCTCTACACTGCTGCTGATGAACAAGAAGATTCCTGTTGAACCATAAACCATAGCAAACCATGCACACCACATCTAGCTTCTTTCCCTTCAAATGCAGCAACAACCAGCCAAAAATATCCAAACGCCCCAGCCCTCTAATCCTAGACAGAAGCTGCTAGAAAATAATCCCTTCCCAGATAGCCACATATTCTCTACACTAGAAAATATGTAACATCCCGGATTTTGAATTATTAATTTTGCATATATGGATATAAAAATTTATGATATGAGGGGTGCAAAACGTAATTAAATATATATTTATTTTTATGGTTTCCAGGTGGACCAAATTGAACGGTTGAAAACGATGCACGAAAAGAAGAGTGAAAAACTGAGACAGTGAGTATCGCGACCTGGTCATCGCGACCATAGATCGCGATGAGCTGCTCGCGATGAAAAATGGTGATTCTTGGCAGTGAGCACCGCAACCATTCACCGCGACCACAGATCGCGATGAACTGCTCGCGATGAAAAGATGAAATTCGGGCAGTGAGCATGGCGACCACCATCGCGACCAAGATACCGCGACGTGTGATCGCGATGAAGGCGGTGAAGTTGGTCCAGTGAGTACCGCGACCTGGTCACCGCGACCACAAGTCACGATGACCGAAATTTTTTTTAAAAAATAAGCTTGTCGAGGAAGCCACTGGAAAAAAAAGACAGACAGAAAAAAATAAAGGGAAAAGAGAGACCGAGAGAGAGAGAGAGAGAAAAAGAAGAAGAAGAGGAAGAAGAAGAAGAAGAAGAAGAAGAAGAAGAAGAAGAAGAAGATAAGAGGAAGGAGAGAGAGAAGGAAAGGAAGAAAAAGGAAAAGAGAAAGAGAAAGGAGAGGAAAAAGAAAACCCTAGAAACGTGATTTGTCGAAAGGAAACGGTATCCAGGTTGGTGTACACCCGTTTTCGAAATTGTTTTTACGAAACGTATTAAGTATTTCTCGTTTGAATCTGCGATTTATTTGAAGATTTTCATGTTTATGTGTTTATATTATTTCTTTGGAATGATTTTATTCTTGATCAAATTTCGATTATTATGATTTCGTTGAAAAGACTTGTTTTCGACTATCGTATGAATATTGTTTAATTTCCATGAAAACCTAGGTTTGTTTGAATAGTAGATTTATTGAGTTGACCGTCGATTTGTAAACTACCGTAAATAGTGGAAAATATTTTATCGAAACGGCCCTAGGATATTTAGACATAGAAATGGATATAGAATGTTGGTATACCAGCTGGGTTCTGTTAGCAGTACTGCACCGATGTTGAGATTGATATTGATGATATATCATATACCTCCTCATGGATTCGTCCAGGGGTAGGGAGACACGTACCTCCTCACGGATTCGTCCTGGGGTAGGGAGACACGTACCCTTCTAAGGATTCGTTCCTGGGACAGGGAGATATGTACCTCTCTAGGGTCCGAAACCTCGGTCCTAGAGTAGGGAGATACGTACCACTCTTAGGATTCATCCTAGGGTTGGAGTTATGTTCGACAGACAATCACTGTGGTCGAACGACCCATATTCCAGTCCTGGTTTATGTTGAGTATTCTAGAGGGCCAGAATTGAAGTGAATTGAGTGATATAGTTATAAGTAACTTGATAAATCAATTTTATATGTTTATTCCTGTTTGGTTTTGTATGGAATTGAAATATGTATATTGTGATATTCTTATTATAAAAAGGTATTTATGAGCTTATTATGAAAAGTTATCTATGAGTTTTTATAAATGAGTTTAGTGTACACCCACTAAGCTATATGCTTAGCGCGTTAGTTGTTTTTATAACGCGTAGGTGACAGGAATACCGAGGCAGACAAGGAATAGAGAGGAGGTTCCTGCAGCTTGAAGTTCAGAGTCACTACATTGACTTGGGGTAGTTATATATTTTTGTATATATATTCTGTAGCGTGCATATACAGAAGTCTGTAATTTCGAAGAGTTTTTATTTATATGTTTTGTAAATAATTTTATGATTACTGTTTTTCCATTTTTAGAATGTTTGTAAATATTAAATTCTGAATTATTTTATTTTTAAAACTGTTGGAAAGTCACACTAAACGGCAGAGTGCGCAATTGTTTGAAAATGATATTTGAAGTGTTGTTGAGGAAGTATTTGAATTGAGTTGTTTGAAAACAGGTTTTGGGAAATCCGAAAAAACAAAGGAAACTCTGCCGAAATTTTTAAAAATTTATTCGATGGGCTCACTCGAAAATGTTTTTAAATTATAAATTATGTGATTTTCCAATAGTTTTAAAATTTATTTGATGGGCTCACAATGGTATGAAAATTTATGAAGTGAATTGAGAACGTTTTGAAAACCCGGTAACGCTCCCTGGGTCGATTCAGTCGGGTCGGGTCAGGGGGTGTTACATTTTAAGTGGTATCAGAGCGCGGTTTAGGCGTTTCTGGACCAAAGAGTCTGTATATGCATGCAATGTATAAAGCTACCCATAGGAATGTGTGACTCTAATCTGCAGACCTCTCTTCTGTCTTATATAGGATAAAAGGAAATGGAAGGAAGTAGTGATAGACTCGAGAGTCCCGTCAGCGTGGCTGGGGGAGCATCTAGGGAATCAGTAAGCCCGAGAGTGGCGGATCCTGTACAGCCAGCATTTATGCAGCAGATGGCTGAGTTCTTTCAGAATGTGGCTAGAGCAGCGCCACGAAGATCAGTCATAGAGCGATTGGCTAAACACAGCCCACGGATTTTCATAGCAGAAAGGATGAGGATGCATCTCCCGCAGAGTACTGGTTTGAGAGAACTGACAGAATATTAGAGCAGATGCACTGCACACCTGAAGAGAGATTGGAGTGTGCAATATCCTTGTTGCAGGAGGATGCCTACCAATGGTGGACCTCCATTATATAGACAGTGCGACCAGAGGACAGAATGTGGGATTTCTTTCAGAAGGAGTTCCGAAAAAAATATATTGGTCGCATTTATTTGGATAATCTGAAGAGGGAGTTTATCAACCTGAAACAAAGGCAGATGACAGTAACCGAATACGAGAGAGAATTTGTCAGGTTGAGTAAATATGCGAAGGATATGGTGGCGACAGAGGCGGATAAATGTAGACGATTTGAAGATGGATTGAATGATTATATCCGCCTACAGGTTGTGTGACATTTCTAATATTTAGATAATGAATTGTGAATCTATGAATAGCATGTTAATGATTTAAGAAATGTTACAGGTTGCTGCCTTTGAATTTGAAGATTTTACCAGACTCGTCTCGGCAGCTCTGAATGTAGAAAGAATTAAGAAGGAATAGCAGGCCAGAAGAGATAGAGGACAGCAAAGAAGAGGGGCAGGGCCATCCAGCACATATCAGCCCCAGAGTAAGAAGTTTAAGGGACCGCAGCCTAGTGGTCCAGTGCAGTCACAGAGGCCCGTACCCACAGCTCGGCCTGGTCAGTCTGCAACTTCCGTGGCCAGTACCACTAAGAGTACAGTTAGGGGACCAGCCCCTACCTTGTGTGAACATTGTGGAAGAAAACATCCTGGTGAATGCTGGAAGCTTACAGGAGCCTGCTTGCGGTGTGGATCTCATGATCATTTTCTGAGAGATTGCCCACAAATTAGATCTTCGCAGCCAGAGAGACCAGCCCCTACTATTTCCAGAGGTAGGAGGCCTAGTCAGGCAGTACCTGAAAGTGGTAGCCACAGAGGAGTGTCAGAGTCAGTGGCCAGACCTGATAGTTGAGCTCCTGCACGAGTTTATGGTGTTAGAGCTCAGGAAGACAAGGATGCGCCTGACGTGATAGCTGGTATTATTTCTATTTTTGATACTACAGCTATTGCATTGATAGATCCAGGTTCCACTCATTTATATATATGTGATACATTGTTGAGACAAAGAAGTTTGCAAACTGAACCTACTGAATATGATGTGTTAGTCAGTAATCCGATAGGTCAGAGTGTAGTAGTGAACCGTGTGTACAGAAATTATCCTATTCAGATACAGGAGTGTGAATTCTCAAGAGATTTGATGGAGTTGCCATTCCATGAGTTTGATGTGATATTAGGCATGGATTGGTTAACTCAGCACAAAGTAGTGATTGACTGTGAATTGAAATGAGTGACCCTCAGAACAGCAGATGGTGCAGAAATCACAATTGTAACATCCCGGATTTCGGGTAATTAATTTTATATATGTGAAAAATAAAAAAATGAAAATTGGAAAAACTGAACCAGAGAGCATCGCGACCTGGTCACCGCGACCACAGGTCGCGATGGCTCGCTCGCGGTGAAAAACGCAATTTCGGGCAGTGAGCATCGCGACCAGTCACCGCGACCACAGGTCGCGATGGCTTGCTCGCGATGAAAATGGCAAAACCTGGCAGTGAGCATCGCGACCAGCCACCGCGACCACAGGTCGCGATGGACTGCTCGCGATGAAATTGTCAAAATCGGGCAGAGAGCAGCGCGACCACTCGCGCGACCAAGGCGCGCTCGCGAGGAAGGCGGTGCGCGCACTCCAGTGAGCATCGCGACCTGGTGGCGCGACCACAGGTCGCGACGGCGGTCGCGGTAGCGAAAAAAATATAAAAAAAAGAAAAAGTTTCTCGCAGAAGCGAGAAAACAGAACAGCAAGAGAAAGAGAGAGAAAGAGCCGAGAAAAAGAGAGAAAAGGAGAGAAAAGAGAGGAGAGAAAGAAGAAGAAAGAAGAAGAAGAGGAAAAAGAAGAAGGAAAGAGAAGAGAAAGAAAGGTGTAGGTGAAGAGAAAAGGAAAGAAAAGGAAAAAGAGATCGTGGAACCGCGATTTCTCGAACGAAAAACGGTACCGAGGTTGGTGTACTTTTGTTTTCGGAATCTTTACGAAAAATATTTCGTTATCGTTTACGTTATTGTTTTCGTTTCCGTTTCTTGTTTTCGTTTCGATTTCGATTTCGTTAAATGTTTTCGATTTCGATTTCGTTAGATGTTTTCGATTTCGATTTTCAATGTGTAAAAATTGATGATTGATATACTTATGGTTGATTTCGGAAAGATTTTATACTAGATCGTATTTGTTTGAGGTTCGAATGTTTCGATTTCGTATTAAATAGTTGATTTCGATATTTATATGATTATTGTTGATGCGTTTGAAGAATATCGTGTAAAATTTTAGATTGACTGAGTAAATATTGATTTGTAACTGATTGTGAAAATCGTTTATCGAAACGGCCCTATGATACGTAGACATAGAAATGGATATAGGAGGTTGGTATACCAGCTGGGTTTTTACTGAGCAGTACTGCGCCAATACTGATTGATTGATATTGATGATACTGATGTACCTCCTCTTGGATTCGTCCAGAGGCTGGGAGATACGTACCTCCTCAGGATTCGTCATGGGGGTTGGGAGTTAATGTACCTTCCCAAGGATTCGTTCCTGGGATAGGGAGCTATGTACCTCTCTAGGTTCCGTACCCACGGTCCTAGAGTTGGGAGACACGTACCTCCTCAGAATTCGTTCTGGGGGTTGGGAGCTTGACCCATATTCCAGTCCGAGTATGTTTAGTATTCTAGTGGGCCAGAATTGATTGTAATTGAAAAGTGAACCGAATGATTTTATTGATAGCATTCGTATATTGACTGCAGTATTGAAATTTAAAGTGATTGAATTAGTTTAATGCTCTGATTTTGAAATTTATTTGATTTTGAAATGGATTCGAAATGAATTATATATATATATATATATTGTGAGTTATTTACTTGAGTTTTTAGTACACCCACTAAGCTTTATGCTTAGCGCGTTAGTTTGTTTCTAACGCGTAGGTACCAGGAATCCAGAGGAGGCTAGAGACTGAAGGAAGAGCAAGTTGCAGACCGAGTCACAGAGATTGTACAGTTGGGTAGCTATATTTTTGTTATGTGTTTACATATATTCTGAAAGCATGCATATACAGGGAAATTGTAAATACGTTTTGTAAAATGTTTTGTAATTAATTAGTTTATGATTTATGTCTTTTATTATTAAAAATGTTTGTAACTATTAAAGTCTGATTTGTTTTTATTTTATAAACTATTTGTGAAAGTCGCACTAAACGGCAGAGTGCGCAACTGTTTGAAAGTGCTATAGAAGTGTTTGTGAAAAATGTGAATTTTGGATTGATTTGTGTAAAAACAGGTTTTGGAAAGTCCGAAAAACAAACGGTACTCTGCCGAATTTTTGTAAAAAAGTTTGTATTAAATGGGCTCACTCGAAAACGATTTTTAAACTATAATTTATATGGTTTTCTGTTTACGAAATGAATTTAGAAAGTTTTGAATGTCCGAGTAGCGCACCCCGGGTCGGTCCGGCCGGATCGGGTCGGGGGGTGCTACAATAATGGTGGGTGAACGAAGAGTTTTTCTCTCCAATGTCATTTCAGCCACTGTAGCCTGTAAACTGATCAGAAAGGGGTGTGAAGCATATTTGGCACAGGTGGTTAACTCCAGAAAGGTTAATGCTGAAATTCAGAATATACCCACTGTGTGTGATTTTGCAGATGTGTTTCCAGAGGAGCTTCCTGGTTTGCCACCTTAGAGAGAAGTGGAGTTTGTGATTGATGTGGTACCAGGTACGTCTCCAGTATCGATAGCTCCCTATAGAATGGCACCGGTAGAATTGAAAGAACTGAAAATACAGTTACAGGAATTGCTGGATAAGGGCTTTATCAGACCCAGTGTATCCCCTTGGGGAGCTCCAGTGCTGTTTGTGAAAAAGAAGGATGGGTCCTTGAGATTGTGCATCGATTACAGGCAGCTGAATAAACTTACTATCAAGAACAAGTATCCGTTGCCGAGAATCGATGATTTATTTGACCAACTGAGAGGAGCCTGTGTCTTCTCAAAGATCGATCTGAGATCAGGTTATCATCAGTTGAGAATAAAAGAGTCAGATATTCCGAAAACTGCATTCAGAACCAGGTATGGACACTATAAATTTGTAGTGATGCCATTTGGGCTAACTAATGCACCTGCAGCCTTTATGGACTTGATGAACCGGGTATTCCGACCATACTTGGATAAGTTTGTGGTGGTATTTATCGATGATATCCTGGTGTACTCACAGACGGCAAAGGACCATGACAGGCACCTCAGAGTAGTACTGCAGATTCTGAGGGAGAAGCAACTGTATGGCAAACTGAGCAAATGTGAGTTTTGGTTGCCTGAGATTTCATTTCTGGGTCACATTGTGTTAGCAAAGGGTATTAAGGCAGATCCGAAAAAGATTGAAGCGATTATGGAATGGAAGCCTCCTAGAAATGTTACAGAAGTCAGAAGTTTTCTAGGCTTGGCAGGTTATTATCGACGGTTTGTGAAGGCATTTTCCTCCATAGCAAGTCCGTTGACCAAGCTACTGCATAAGAATGTCAGATTTGAATGGACTGACAGATGCCAAGCAGCTTTTGACCGATTGAAGGCGATGCTTGTTGAGGCTCCAGTCCTGATTCAGCCTGTTTCAGGTAAAAACTTTGTGATCTATAGTGATGCCTCACATCAGGGTTTAGAGTGTGTATTGATGCAGGAAGGCAAGATGGTTGCATATGCGTCCAGACAGTTGAAAAATTATGAGCAGAACTATCCGATTCATGATCTGGAGCTTGCAGCCATAGTCTTCGCTTTGAAAATCTGGAGGCATTACTTGTATGGTGAGAAATGTTATATCTACACAGATCACAAGAGTCTGAAATATCTGCCTACCCAGAAAGAACTAAATCTGAGACAGAGACAGTGGATGGAGTTGATAAAAGACTATGACTGCGTAATTGATTACCATCCAGGAAAGGCAAACGTGGTAGCAGATGCTCGGAGTAGAAAAGCACTGTTTGCTCTGAAGGCTATGAATGTGCAATTACAGCTGAATTCAGATAATGCATTGGTGGCTGAATTGATATGCAGACCCAGTTTGATTCAGCAGATTGCAGATAAACAGAAGCAGGATGCTAGAATTTAGATGAGATGTGAACAGATCCCAGAAGGAAAGCATCCGGACTTCTCAATCAGAACAGATGGTATTGTGTGTTTCAGAGATAGGATTTGTATTCCAGATGATGAAGAATTGAGAAAGATGATCCTGACAGAGGCACACAGTAGTTCGTATGCGCAGGTAGCACAAAACTGTACAGGGACTTGAAAACTCAGTATTGGTGGTCTGGTATGAAGAAGGATGTGGTAGAATTCGTGAATAGATGCATGAATTGTCAGCAGGTGAAAGCTGAACACCAGGTTCCATCAGGATTGTTACAGCCAATAGCAATACCTGAATGGAAATGGGACCGCATTACAATGGACTTTGTCACAGGATTTCCACTCACCCGGAGTAAACACGATGTAGTATAGGTTATAGTGGACCGACTGACGAAGTCAGCACACTTTCTACCTGTCAGAACTGATTATTCTCTGGATCGACTGGCAGAATTGTACATCAGAGAGATAGTCAGATTGCATGAAGTGCCTGCATCTATTATATCAGATAGAGATCCGAGGTTTACATCCAGATTTTGGAAAAAGGTTCAAGAAGCCTTGGGTACTCGACTGAGTTTCAGCACAGCCTTCCATACGCAGACAGACGGACAATCAGAAAGAGTAATTCAGGTGCTTGAAGATATGCTCAGAAGTTGTGTGATTGATTTTGAAGGGAGTTGGGCGGATCATCTTCCATTAATTGAATTCGTCTACAACAATAGTTACCAGTCGAGCATAGCTATGGCACCGTGTGAGGCACTGTATGGAAGGAAATGCAGGACTCCAGTCTGCTGGACAGAGTTAGGAGAGGACAGGTTAATAGGCCCAGATTTGATCAGACAAACTGAGGAGAAGGTGAAGATTATCAAGGACAGATTGAAAGTTGCTTCTGACCGACAGAAATCATATGCAGATTTGAAAAGGACAGAGATAGAATATGAAGTCGGTGAGAAAGTGTTCCTGAAAGTATCTCCGTGGAAGAAAGTGCTCCGATTTGGTAGAAAAGGTAAGTTGAGTCCTAGGTTTATTGGCCCATATGAAATCATTGAACGTGTGGGACCAGTAGCCTATAGACTAGCTTTACCTCCAGAATTAGAAAAGATTCATAATGTTTTCCACGTGTCTATGCTGAGGAGATACAGATCTGATCCTTCCCACAGAGTTCAAGCCGAAAGTATAGAAATCCGACCAGACCTGACATATGAGGAGGAACCAGTGCAGATTCTTGATCGGGAAATCAAAAAACTAAGAAAGAAAAGAGTTCCACTGGTGAAAGTCCTCTGGAGGAATCACAAGGTAGAAGAAGCTACCTGGGAGAGCGAGGAAACCATGAGACAACAGTATCCGCAACTGTTCAATTGAGGTAATTTCGAGGACGAAATTTCTTAAGAGGGGAAGAATTGTAACATCCCGGATTTCGAATAATTAATTTTGCATATATGAATATAAAAATTTATGATATGAGGGGTACAAAACGTAATTAAATGTATGTTTATTTTTATGGTTTCCAGGTGGACCAAATTGAACGGTTGAAAACGATGCACGAAAAGAAGAGTGAGAAACTGAGACAGTGAGTATCGCGACCTGGTCATCGCGACCACAGATCGCGATGAGCTGCTCGCGATGAAAAATGGTGATTCTTGGCAGTGAGCACCGCGACCAGTTACCGCGACCACATATCACGATGAAAAGATGAAATTCTGGCAGTGAGCATGGCGACCACCATCGCGACCAAGATACCGCGACGTGTGATCGCGATGAAGGTGGTGAAGTTGGTCCAGTGAGTATCGCGACCTGGTCACCGCGATCACAGGTCGCGACGACCGAAAAATTTTAAAAAAAATAAGCTTGTCGAGGAAGCCACTAGTAAAAAAAGACAGACAGAAAAAAAAAAAAAAGGGAAAAGAGAGACCGAGAGAGAGAGAGAGAAAAAGAAGAAGAAGAGGAAGAAGAAGAAGAAGAAGAAAAGAAGAGGAAGAAGAGAGAGAAGGAAAGGAAGAAAAATGAAAAGAGAAAGAGAAAGGAGAGGAAAAAGAAAACCCTAGAAACGTGATTTGTCGAAAGGAAACGGTATCCAGGTTGGTGTACACCCATTTTCAAAATTGTTTTTACGAAACGTATTAAGTATTTCTAGTTTGAATCTGCGATTTATTTGAAGATTTTCATGTTTATGTGTTTATATTATTTCTTTGGAATGATTTTATTGTTGATCGAATTTCGATTATTATGATTTCGTTGAAAAGACTTGTTTTCGACTATCGTATGAATATTGTTTAATTTCCATGAAAACCTAGGTTTGTTTGAATAGTAGATTTATTGAGTTTACCGTTGATTTGTAAACTACCGTAAATAGTGGAAAACATTTTATCGAAACGGTCCTAGGATACTTAGACATAGAAATGGATATAGGAGGTTGGTATACCAGCTGGGTTCTGTTAGCAGTACTGCACCGATGTTGAGATTGATATTGATGATATATCATGTACCTCCTCATGGATTCGTCCAGGGGTAGGGAGACACGTACCTCCTCACGGATTCGTCCTGGGGTAGGGAGACACGTACCCTTCTAAGGATTCATTCCTGGGACGGGGAGATATGTACCTCTCTAGGGTCCGAAACCTCGGTCCTAGAGTAGGGAGATACGTACCACTCTTAGGATTCATCCTAAGGTGGGAGTTATGTTCGACAGACAATCACTGTGGTCGAACGACCCATATTCCAGTCCTGGTTTATGTTGAGTATTCTAGAGGGCCAGAATTGAAGTGAATTGAGTGATATAGTTATAAGTAACTTGATAAATCGATTTTATATGTTTATTCCTGTTTGGTTTTGTATGGAATTGAAATATGTATATTGTGATATTCTTATTATAAAAAGGTATTTATGAGCTTATTATGAAAAGTTATCTATGAGTTTTTATAAATGAGTTTAGTGTACACCCACTAAGCTATATGCTTAGTGCGTTAGTTGTTTTTATAACGCGTAGGTGACAGGGATACCGAGGCAGACAAGGAATAGAGAGGAGGTTCCAACAGCTTGAAGTTCAGAGTCACTATATTGACTTGGGGTAGTTATATATTTTTGTATATATATTCTGTAGCGTGCATATACAGAAGTCTGTAATTTCGAAGAGTTTTTATTTATATGTTTTGTAAATAATTTTATGATTACTGTTTTTCCATTTTTATAATGTTTGTAAATATTAAATTCTGAATTATTTTATTTTTAAAACTGTTGGAAAGTCGCACTAAACGGCAGAGTGCGCAATTATTTGAAAATGATATTTGAAGTGTTGTTGAGGAAGTATTTGAATTGAGTTGTTTGAAAACAGGTTTTGAGAAATCCGAAAAAACAAAGGAAACTCTGCCGAAATTTTTGAAAATTTATTCAATGGGCTCACTCGAAAATGTTTTTAAATGATAAACTATGTGGTTTTCCAATAGTTTGAAAATTTATTTGATGGGCTCACAATGGTATGAAAATTTATGAAGTGAATTGAGAACGTTTTGAAAACCCGGTAATGCTCCCTGAGTCGATTTAGTCGGGTCGGGTCAGGGGGTGTTACAAAATAGCATGAGTGGAGATTCAATCTCTTCACCACAACAGACACAACAAAGATTCATCCTAACTTTCCTTTTGAACATAGAGGAGATAGCCTCGTTACAAGCCCTCCAAATGAAAACTCTCACCTTTGGAGGGATATTCAAATGCCAAAGGAACTTTCACCATTTCCCATTAATATCAGAACAAGAACTAACAGCCTTAATTTTGGCCTCCATAGCCACACAATAACCACTCCTCACATTGTAAAGGCCTTTTTTTATCGAAGTGTCAAACAAAGCAATCAGGTCTCTCCCTCATAGCTATAGGAATATAAAGAATTAAATCCAAATCCGCCCCTACAAAATATTGCTCAAGCTTACCCCTGTCCCAATAATGGTTTCTGCTATCAATAAATTCTACCACTCTCAAGTTCTTTTTCGAGTTAAAAGACACCGATTTGAAAAAGTGAGATCTTGGCAGCCAAGGGTCCCCAAAAGCCTTAATGGACAACCCATTTCCTACCTTCTATCTAAGGCCCTTGAGTAACAGCTCTTTTCCCCAAACTATACTCCTTCATACATGAGAACACCCCTGCTGAAGCTTACAAGTCAAGAAATCCTAATTTCTAAAATATTTTTTGCCTTCAAAATTTTCGATGCCAAAGACTCTAAATTGTCTAGAACCCTCCAAGCTTGTTTAGCTAAAAGGGACTAGTTAAAAGCCTCCAAGTCCTTGAAACCGAGGCCACCACAACTCTTAGGCAAATAAATTTTATCCTATTGAACCCAACTAATCTTACGCTTACCTTCTTGAGAACCCCATCAAAAATCTAGAATCATAGAGTTCAGCTCTTTGCAGAGAGACGAAGGAATTCGGAAAGAGCTCATCAAGTAGGTTGGAATAGATTGAGCAATCGCTTTTATCAAGATCTCCTTACCACCCGCAGAAAACAAACCACCCTTCCAACTCTTAATCCTGCTCCAAACCTTCTCTTTTATCTCATTGAAACACTTACGTTTATTCCTCCCCACCACCGAAGGCAAACCTAAATATCTATCGTGAGCCATCACCACTGAAGTACTAAACGAATCTTGAAAAATCTTCCTCACATCCCTACCCACATTAGGGTTGAAAGTGATACTCGATTTTTGAAGATTCACCTGCTGCCCTAAAACTGTAACATCCCGAATTTCGAGTAAGTAATTTTGAATATGGGAATATAAATTTTGTGAATTGAGGGGTGTAAATATAATTAAAAGTATGTTTATTTTATGGTTTCCAAGTGGACCAAATTGAACGGTCGAAAATGATGCACGAAGAGAGAGTGAAAAACTAAGACAGTGAGCATCGCGACCTGGCCATCGCGACCACAGATCGCGATGAGCTGCTCGCGATGAAGAATGTTGATTCTTGGCAGTGAGCACCGTGACCAGTCACCGCGACCACAGATCGCGATAACTGGCTCGCGGTGAAAAAGTGAAAATCCTGACAGTGAGCATCGCGACCACCAGCGCGACCAAAGCACCGCGAGGTGTGCTCGCGATGAAGGCGGTGGAGTTGCTCCAGAGAGCAACGCGACCAGGTCACCGCGATCACAGGTCGCGACGACCGAAATTTTATAAAAAAAATAAGTCATCGCAAAAATCTCCAGAAAACAGAGAGAAAAGAGAGGAGAAAATAAAGAGAAGAGAGACCGAGAGAGAGAGAGAGAGAGAAAGAAAGAAGAAGAAGAAGAGAAAGAGAAGAAGAGAAAGAGAAGAAGAGAAGAGAAAGAAGAAGAAAAGAAAGAAAAAGGAGGAGAAAAGAGAAAAGGAAAGAGAAAGGGAAAAGGAAAATCCAGAAGAAAAACCGTGTGGAAAACGAAATCCAGGTTGGTGTATACTTATTCTGAATTCAGTATGCATTTTAATATGAACTTTCCAATTTTTGAATATTTTGATATATACAAATATGTTTATTATTTGTTAAATTGACTATTATGTTTTACTCGTGATTCGATTTCCGATTTCGAATGATTATATGAAAGGAAAGTATTTGAGAATAGCGTATAAATTATGAATATTGTTTGGAAAGTTTTGATATGAAATTGATGAATGATGTGTTATGAATATTGTTTGAAACTGTTGATTGATTGAAAATATATATATATATATATATATATATATATATATATATATAATGAATTTATGATTATTGCATCTCGCGGGGCAAACCTGGTATAATCCAGTTTAGGCGAATCTCGGAGATAGCCATTTTACTGTAGCCATGACTGTTGCATCTCGCGGGGCAAACCTGGCAAGTCCAGTTTAGGCGAATCCCGGAGATAGCCATTGTACTGATAGTGATGATTGTTGCATCTCGCGGGGCAAACCTGACAAGTCTAGTTTAGGCGAATCCCGGAGATAGCCATTGTACTGATAGTGATGATTGCTGCATCTCGCGGGGCAAACCTAGCTGAGTCCAGTTTAGGCGAATCCCGGAGACAGCTAGTGCACCGTATCCCTGATTGTTATATCTCGAGGGGCAAACCTGGTATAATCCAGTTTAGGCGAATCCCGGAGGTGAACGTCACACTGATGTACAGATATTGAAATGTATGCTGAATGTACGGTCAGAATAGAGAATGAAAGTGAGTAAAATGTTTATATAAATAAAATGTTCATAAAAGAATTGAAAACTAACTGTTATATGCTTTACTGATTTAATTTAGATGCTTTTAGTAAAATTTTTTTATATGATTTCTTTCAGTGAGAAAGTTGAAAAGTAAAATATTTTTATACGATCATATTGAAATGTTTTTATTATGAAATGATTATTTATTTTGATACTTGAGTTAAGTGTACACCCACTAGGCATTATTGCTTAGCGCGTTGGATTTAATCACGCGCAGGTATCAGAGACACCGGGAGAAATAAAGGATAGAGAAGAAGTAACAGCAGATTGAAGGTCCAGAGTCACAGTTTCTTTTGAGTAGTTATAAGTGAATATTATTTGTATATTGTATTTAGTGAAGCATGCATATACATAAATCTGTAATTTGACATGTATTTATATGTTTTGTAATATGTGTTTTATGATTTATATTCTTTGCAAATGTTTTTACATACTAATTATATATGTTTTATATGAAAATGATTGGAAGTCGCACTAAACGGCAGAGTGCGCAACGATTTGAAAACTTGGATATAGAAGTATTGGATTTATATTGTATTATATTATTTTATTGAAAACAGGTTTTTGGAAAATCCGAAAAACAAAGGAAACTCTGCCGAAATTTTTGTAAAAAGTTTATTTTTGATGGGCTCACTTGAAAAGATTTTTAAATTACAAATTATATGGTTTTCAGTTTCTAAACAAAATTTAGAAAGTTTTGAAAACCCGGTAGCACTTCATGGGTCGATCCAGCCGGGTCGGGTCGGGAGGTGTCACAAAAACACACTCATAGGCCTCCAGAATTCTCCTAATCTCTTTACAATTCTGACTCGATGCCTTACAGAAAAGAAGGCTATCATCTACAAAGAAGAGATGGCTAACTATCGGACTAGCCCTATAACACTTAATCTCCAATCCTCTGCCACCATCTTCAGAGTTTTTAATTAAAGAGGATAAAGCTTCCGCGCATAATACAAACAGATAAAGTGACAAAGGGCAGCCCTGCCTAATCCCCCTGGAAGGTTTAATCGTCACCACCACCTCCCCATTCACCAAGAAAGACAACCTAAAGGTAGAGATGCACTCATGAATTAATTTCACCCAATTTAATGGAAACCCCATTTTCCTCAGCATACTTTCCAAAAAAACCCACTTCACCTTATCGTGACCCCCTTACTAAGATCAAGCTTAATCACAACCCACCCCTTCTTCCCTCCTTTCTTCCTGCTAATAGAATGCAACAACTCAAACGCCACCAACACATTATCAAAAATAAGCCTCCATTGGACAAAGACACTTTGGCTAGGATCAATAATGTCTAGGAAAATAAACTTAAGGGCGATTTGCCATAGCTTTAGTCACCACCTTATAAACTACACTGCATAAACTCACCGGCCTAAAATCTTTCATGTAGGAGGAGTTCCTAATTTTAGGGATAAGGACCACATTAGTGTCATTAAATTTATCAATAGAATCTACCCCATTTAACACTCTAAGGCACGTAGTAGAGACATCCTTGATCACACTATTTTTATACATATTTTAGGCCCCTATTTCATATTATTTATGTGATATTTTTTAATGAAATTAGTTGTTAATGTGTTTTTATCAATAGAATCTACCCCATTTAACACTTTAAGGCATGTAGTAGAGACATCCTTGATCACACTATTTTTGTATATATTTTAGGCCCCTATTTCATATTATTTATGTGATATTTTTTAATGAAATTGGTTATTGATGTGTTTTGTGAGAATTTTATAGGTTATTATTCCTAATTAAGGAATTAAGCTTAATGGAAGAGTTTTGGAGCCAAAAGTATCAAAATTGGAGAATCGAAAGATTTGTGGTGCCAAGTTGTCATGTTTCGAGGGCTGCCAAATTATTTAAAGAATGAACTAAGCTCTAGATGTCTACTTTCTAATAAATTTTACGGTTCATGATTTGAAGTTTTCTAGAGAAAGTTATACTTGTTTTTGTAACAGTGCGCAGTCAGCCCGCGAACCGCGACCAAAATCCATGAGTGCAGCATTTGGTAGCAGTTGTTGGCTCCATTTCTTGATAAAAAAAAATGGGCTTCCATCTTTACCTAGATTTACCTACTTTTGTTCCATTCCCAGGTAATTATCAGTTTTTTTAATATTTTTTATCTAGTGTGCAGGTAATAAGGTTTTGGGCTTAATTGAAGAGTTCTGGTGGATTAAATTGAAGATCTGAAGATTTATTAGTGAAGACCATGTTTCAGAAGCTGCCCTAAATTCCACAAGATGAACTAGGTTATGAGCCTTATATTTTTGGAAAGGTCTAGATGACTACTTTCCGACAAATTTTACGGTTCATGATTCTGAGTTTTCTAGATGAAGTTATACTCGTTTTCGCATCAGTGCGTAGTTCCACAACTTAGGCCGCGACTTAAACCGCGACTTGTGCAAGTAGCGGTAATATAATTCCAGACCTTGGCAGTGTATTCCGCGACTTGAGCCTTGAGCCATGACTTGTGCAAGTAGCGGGAGGACTAAAAATCGCCTTAAACCAGTACGCTATAAAAAAGAAAAAGAGGAGAAAACAAAAATGGGATTCGACTAGGACTCAAAAAGCTCGACCAAGAGGAGAACAATAGAGAAAATGAGAGACCAAGGGGGAGAAGAAGATCATCTTGGAGACAAGAAGGTGCAGATTCAATCCTTTAACCATCTTCTCAACATCAAGCTTGGATTTGAGAGAAAGTGAAAGCTAGAAGAAGTCACAATTGGAAGAGGACGAGAGTTCATACATTCCAGGAGTTTTTCTATTACATTCATTCTTTGATTTTTATTCTTGTATCTCTCTTTTAACATTGTTAAACATATTTAGTTGTAATTTCTTGATTATAACTTAAACCTGTAAGTTAGGGTTTTAATTAATCATTTTTCTTAATATTTGAATGAATTGATAGTTTGATTTATTGATATGCATTATTGTTTGTTGAGTGGTATTATTGATTTCATGCTTCTAAGTGTAATGGCTATACATTTAAGTGATTTTATGGTTCTGTGTTATGGATTGAGAAGTAACGCTCACAACGTGCTCGATACAATATCCACCATAAATAGAATTAGATAGAAATATGTTAATTTACTTGTGTGATCATTATATGTGTCTATGATGCTTAATAAATTGTTATACATGCGATAATCATCGAGAGATAGATATTGATGTGTAATAATAACTCCGGCATAATTCGAGAGAATATGTTGGTGAACTTAGATAAACATGATCATTAACAACACTAATTAAATCTCAATAATGTGCTTTCATGAAATTCAATTAGACGGATTAGGTGAAATCAAATACCCTAGCTAATCTCTCATATTGGTCTGTGTTATCTAATATTTTCCAAATAGATATAGGCTTAGTTAATTTTAATACTCATTACCTAAATATCCCTGTGAAGATGATAATTTACTCACATTTTATTACTTGTACCGACCCCGTATACTTGCTGGTTGTAAGGTCATTATTTTGTTGGCTGTGATTCCGTGAGCAAACACTTTTTTATGTAATTCTTAGTTAGCTTTGTTAGAGTATGATTTGAGCGTAATGAAGATTCGAAGAAATCATGCGAAGACGGAAAGCTTCTGAGAAGACTCAAAACGTGCTTAAAGGTAAGTTTTGAAGAAACGATACTCTTTATTCTTGAGATCATATAAGATTCACACACACACTTATAACATATTCATGCATTTGAATTTGGTTGCTAACATATTGGTTTTAATGTTTGATAAGTGTTTGAGTCTTATTGTTTTCATTTTGTCTAGTTTTGGAATTTAATTTCATATATTTTGTATTCCCGAAAACCTGATCTTTGGATGCTTCGATAGGCATAACTTTTTATCTAGACATCCAATTGGTCTTCGGTTTTTTGAGAATGAAACTAGATATCTATATCTTTCCAAAGTATAAAGAACGAAAAAAATCCATTGCTGCTTGGTTAGAGTTCGCTTGGCTCAAAGTGGAGTCAAGTACAGTTGGAAACAGCTGAACAGGGGAATAGCTCCGCGCCTCATGCGTGGGTGCAAGCCTCAGGCGTGCGGGGTCTGTCCAGCCCGAACCTGTAGCACCCCCCGACCCGATTCGGCTGGACCGACCCGGGGCGCGCTACACGGACTTTCAAATCTTTTCAAAACTTCATTTTTGCATTTCAAAATCAGTGTGAGCCCATAAAACAGATAGTTTTATACGTTTCAAAAATCATTGTGAGCCCATAAAAATAATTAAACTTTTTACGAAAATCCGGCAGAGTGCCGTTTGTTTTTCGGATTTTCCAAAACTTGTTTTTACACAAAACAAATCCAATACAATTTCAATAGCAACACTTCTATATCACTTCAAACAGTTGCGCACTCTGCCGTTTAGTGCGACTTATCAAAAATAGTTTATAAAATAAAATAAATCGAACTTAAACATTTACAATCATTTTGATAACAAAATACAGAAGTCATAAACTAGTTAATTACAAAACATTTTACAAAACATATTTACAAATTCCCTGTATATGCATGCTTTCAGAATATATATACACATAATAAAAATATAGCTACCCAACTGTACAATCTCTGTGACTCGGTCTGCAACTTGCTCTTCCTTCAGTCTCTAGCCTCCTCTGGATTCCTGGTACCTACGCGTTAGAAACAAACTAACGCGCTAAGCATAAAGCTTAGTGGGTGTACTAAAAACTCAATTGAATAAATCATAATATAAATGTATATAAATCACAGTATATATATTTCAAAACAATTCCATTTCTATTGCATTTCAAAACAATTAACTTTCGAAAATCAAAGCATTAAACAATTCCAATTACTTTAATTTCAATAATGAAGTCAATAATGTTCGTTTCACTTTTGAATTTCAATCAATTCTGGCCCACTAGAATACTAAACATTCTAGGACTGGAATATGGGTCAATGTGACGTCCGGGGTTGCCCCGCAACAACAGTCACTGATATCACGTGATTGTCCGAGATTGCCCCGCAACAACAATCACTAATATCATCGCGATTGTCCGAGATTGCCCCGCAACAACAATCGCTAGTATCATTGTGATCGTCCGAGATTGCCCCGCAACAACGATTACTAAAATCGGTGTGATTGTCCGAGATTGCCCCGCAACAACAATCACACAATAATAACGGCGCAGTACTGCTAGGTAAAACCCAGCTGGTATACCAACCTCCTATATCCATTTCTATGTTTACGTATCCTAGGGCCGTTTCGGATAAACTATACTCACAGTAAATGACGTAATAAGTAATCAATAACAATAATTATTCAATATACATCCAAATCACATAGTATTCATCAAGAAACATAATCAATAGTTTTACGAAAATCTCAATCAAATATTTTTAACGAAATCGAAATGTTCGAAAATACATTCGAAATGTGATCTATCATAAAAACGGTTCGAAATTAACCATAGATCTACCAATCATCAATTTTTACATATAAAATAAACACTTTTCATACGAATAATCAAAAACGAAATCTTCCAACGAAATCAAAAACGGAAACGGAAACAAAAACGAAAACGAAAACAATAACGAGAAACTTTTCGTAACGATTTCGAAAACAAATGTACATCTACCTCGGTACCGTTTTTCGTTCGAGAATCGCGGTTCTACGATTTCGTTTTTCCTTTTCCTTTCCTTTTTCTCTCTTTTTCTTCTTCTTCTTCTTTCTTTTCTTCCCTTTTCTTTCTCTTCTCATTCTCTTCTTCCTCTTCTTTTCTTTTCTTTTTCTCTCTCTCGGTCTGTCTCTTTCTTTCTGTTTTTCTGTGGCTTCCGCGAGAAGCCAAAATTTTTTTTTATATTTTTGTCGCTACCGCGACCGCCGTCGCGACCTGTGGTCGCGGCACCAGGTCGCGATGCTCACTGGAGTGCGCGCACCGCCTTCCTCGCGAGCGCTCCTTGGTCGCGCTGCTCTCTGCCCGTTTTTGACAATTTCATCGCGAGCAGTCCATCGCGACCTGTGGTCGCGGTGGCTGGTCGCGTTGCTCACTGCCAGGTTTTGCCATTTTCATCGCGAGCAAGCCATCGCGACCTGTGGTCGCGGTGACTGGTCGCGGTACTCACTGCCAGATTTTTGCGTTTTTCACCGCGAGCGAGCCATCGCGACCTGTGGTCGCGGTGACCAGGTCGCGATGCTCTCTGGTTCAGTTTTCAAATTTTTCATTTTTCACTATACATTTAATTACATTTACACCCCCTCAAATAGTAAAAATTTATTTTCACATATGTCACATATATCAAAAATTCATTACCCGAAATCCGGGATGTTACAGAACCCAAAAAGGGTTTTGAGTGTTTTATGTTTTATAAAGTTCCCTAAAGTCTTCCTTCATATTTTTAATGATTCATTATCCATTAAGGATTAGTTTATTGAGTTTGGAAGCAAAAGATCTCCTATTTAATATGTCTTCTATTTCTTAGGAAATATATCTATTTATTATAGGAAAGTATTAATTGCCTTCCTTATTGAATTAGAAAGCCTAATTAGTGTTTATTTCTACTACTATTGGAATTAGGTTTTCTAATGTTTCTTATAAATAGTGAGCTTAAGTGTTTTTTTTTTTTCTGAAGTCAAAGTAAGTCTCTTTTGCTTAGCTTCACTATTTTCTCTCTATTATTCTTCATTGAATTATATTATTCCTCTCACATGTCTTTATTGTTTTGATGCTTCATTGTTTTAATGTTATTGTAAGAGAAGAGAGAGTTATTTCTATATAGACTATTATTTTTGCATTGAGCGTAATTGCATAGTCTATTCGTAACATGTTCATGATCATGCATGTTATTTGATTGTTCATGTTTTATTGAGCACTTATATCTGATCTCATAAAGTAGGGATTATTATTTCTTTGACCAAGTCTTTGAGCGCGTAGAGTCTCCGAGCGGCATTAACAGGGTTTGCTAGTAAAAGGTCTGCGGGTAGGTAGTATTGGGTTATAGCAAGAGTCGTGTGATTGAGTGGTCAATCAACGTGAGTTGTAAACGATATACCAACTAGTGAAATTTGTGTTGATGTGTTAAGTGGCTTACGAGTTGGTCTCGTGGTTTTTGACCTATTGAGGTTTTCCACGTTAAAAATCTCTGCGTAATGTGTTAAATGGTTTATTGTTTTTAATTCCGTGATATTTGTTGATAAACCTATTCACCCCCTTCTAGGTTGCCATAGTATACAAACCCACGTCTTTCAATTAGTATCAGAGCAGGAGCCTAGATATACATAGGCTAGGATCCAAGGCTCAATATTTTGTTGGATTTGTTTGTTTGTTTTTGTTTGATATTCTATGGCATGAATGATCAGAGAATGAGCATCAAGTACTCGACCACCACTTTTGGATGGATCGAATTACGCATTCTGGAAGGTACACATGAAAGCTTATTTAAAGGCTAATAACGAGCGTGTCTGGATGTTTGCTGAAAACAGTTATTCCCCTCCAACTGTTACCAATGCCAAATGAGTCATATCCATAAAGTCGAGAGCACAATGGAATATAACGGAGCATTCTGATGCAACATGGAACTCCAAAGGTTTGAACTTTATTTTTAATGGTGTTAATGAACATTAATATATGCATTTCCAGAATTGTGAAACTAGCAAGGAGGCGTGGAAAATTCTGCAAACCATGTTTGAAGGAACATCGGTGGTCAAGAAATCTAAGATTCAAATGTTGACGTTGAAATTTGAAGCCTTGCTATGGAGGAAGACGAGAGCTTTCTTGATTTCCAAACAAAGCTCATGGACATCACAAACTCGAGTTTTGTACTTGGTAAGCAATATTTTGACTCTGATATTGTTACAAAGATCTTACGCTCTTTGCCTGATAGGTTCCAAGCCAAGGTCACTGCTATTGAAGAATGCAAAGACGTAGACAACATAAGAGTAGACGAATTAATAGGATCCCTACAAACGTTTGAGTTGAATCTCAAACCCATCAATAAGCAAAAAGGGATTGATTTAAAGTCTACGGCGCACGAGTCAGAAATTGCTGAAGAAAGTATTGATGCTGAAGATTTACCGATGATTGTGAGGGAAATTAAAAAGTTCCTCAAAGGGAAGAAATCCAATAGTGGATTCAATGGTGCCAACGCCAAAAAGGATGGAAAAAAATTGTTTTGCAGGTGTCGCATCATATCAGGAAGCTGTGAGATACAACTCTAGTGATGAATCTGAAAATGAATCCAAAGAAGAATCTATGAGTTATAATGATCTC
The DNA here is from genome assembly GCA_003430845.1 of Xanthoceras sorbifolium. Taxonomy (NCBI): domain Eukaryota; kingdom Viridiplantae; phylum Streptophyta; class Magnoliopsida; order Sapindales; family Sapindaceae; genus Xanthoceras; species Xanthoceras sorbifolium. Next base: position 19,971,474 of record CM010617.1, on the reverse strand, counting down.
AAGGATACCTTCGACAAGCTCCACAAGATGAACATCAAGGTACAAAAATCAAACTCTTCTTTATTAACAACTGTAAAATCTCTTGAAGATGAAAGAAATGACGCAATAAAAAAGCTAAAGGAGACAAATTCGAAACAAGAGAAGAAGATTGCAGATTGCATGGAAAGGATGAAGTTAATGAAGGAAGAGATTGACCAAAAAGAGAAGTTGTTGGAGATCTCGAGGATACGTGAAGAAGAAGTTACAAATGTGTTGACAGCGGCAAAGGAGTCAATCAAAGGATTGACGCTTGGTGCAAAGAAGATAGACGAGGTGATAAGTCTTGGAAAGATGTACAATGACAAGCGAGGTCTTGGATTCATTAATGATTCAAAAGCTTCAACAAGCAAAATAGTTTTTGTTAAGGCCACATCTACTGAGCAACAAGATCTTGTGCACTAGCAGAATGACAAGCCGTACTGAGCGAAAAAGGTTGCTCAAGCTATTAGCCATGTCAAGCCCTTTGAAAATAAGAAAAGCTTAGGCTATGTTGATAAGCAAGCTACTTCATCATTGACCAACACAACGTTTGTGAAGGGTGAGCATTCAAAGAAACAACCTATACAAGGTAAACCTTCAAATATGTTTATGAGGAGAGCTTCATCGAGACAACCACAAGTTTAAGGAAAATTCATAAAAACCGCTACACCAAAGCAACCACAAGTACAAGGTATGTTTTCTAAATTTATCCTCACTTCTCATTATTGTGGTGTTAAAGGGCATATTAAACCTAGATGTTATCAATTTATTAGCATGTGCATTAACAGGCAAAATGCCAAGTTCTTTTCAAAGAATAATCATGCTAATCATGCTGAGAGAAGGTCTAAAGTTTTTCATAGTGCTCAGTCTTTTAAGTTCACACCTACTTGTCATCATTGCGGTGTGAAATGTCACATTAGGCCTTGGTGTTATCAATATACTAATATGTGTAAATTTGTGTCAAATTCTAAACCTTTAGAAAAGTTGAAGCATGTTAATGTTATTGATAAAAAGGTCTAATTCTTTTGTTCCTCAAAAGAAGAAATTTTAAAAGCCCTTGAGAAAGATTTGGGTTAAGAAAGAAGAATTAAAGAAAATTGTCATACATGATATTAATGGAACAAGTTCAGCTAACCCAAAGACTTCTATTAGTAGACATATAAATCATGTGATAGGTGACCAACCTTCGATCAAAACATCTACAAAGATTCATTGTGATGATGGAAAGCAATTGAAGAAGACCAAGGTATGGGTTCCTAAGAACTTTAATTTGGTCAATAATGCTTACAATGAAAAACTGCATGTTAATAAAGATATTTTGTCTGTCCCACCTGTGAATAATTCCAAGAAATTGGATGAACCAATAGGTGACTTTGGACATGTTTGGTTTTCTTTTTTAATCGAGAACTCAAAATTCATGTGCTAAATTGTCTATCATACTTGTTGAGATATGTTGCTAAAGAGTAGCGAGTAAATATGTCAGTTTTCGATTGTATGAGATTCACAAATAATTTGCTGAAATAACTGGGTTATATTGTATTTTTGATATATGTATGTCAAATGTTTGGATTGATATCTTGAATAACATAAAAGTGTGATAATGCTTGAAGCTAGTATACAACGAATGACAAATGGTCAGTATCCATGTTGTTTCTGCACCCATAGATCTCTTGAGCATCTCTCTTAAAAAATGGCTACACTTATTAGTTGTGAAGCCACCCAATGCAGGAAAAGGCTACGCTTGTAAGCTTGAGTGAAAGCCGTCTTGAGAGTTACATAATGAAAAAGAACATGAAAAATAGAAAACATGCACAATGAAAGGAGAATAAGGTGTAGAGAACAAAGAGCAATAAAAAGAAAAAACATGTTAAGCATGATGCTAAAACACATGGAGAAGTGGTGAGAAGTGAAAATCGAAAAATATGCTTTTTAAGAAGTACATTTGCACACACCATTACTTGTATGAGTCTATTTTTATTTAAACGATATCTATGATGATAGTCGGTTTGAATTCTTGTAGAAAGCTTCTAAGAAAATCACATTGTAGTGTTATTCTTGATTGATAAGTAAACATTAGATATATATATATATATATATATATATATATATATATATCGTTTATACAATGTGACACACACTTTTGGCAAAGGTTTAGTGAATTTAGTGCAATCCTAAGACAACATATGCTCTCATGAAAAATGGATGATATATCTTGACTTGAATATGGTATGAATGATTATAAAAGACTTGAGTTACTCATAAAAGCGATTTTAATGAAAAATCAATTTTTGAAGCTTTAGAGAAGCTCGTTTTTTATGCAAATAATTGAAGTTTTTCAATTCATATGCTTTTAAGAAGCGCACAATTTTGTTCTTAATATGCTCACATTTTTTTTAAAGTTTTGAAGAGCATTATTGAACAAGTCAAATTTCGAAGGAATGCGATTGGAATTTTCAAAAGAATTTTTCAATTGTGGTCTTTTGATTATTGACTTTCATCATGACTCATATTATCTTGTTTAGAGATGCTTCTTGGTTATATTTGTTGAAATTTTAGGTGGAAAAACTCATTGATGAAGCATCGAGGACGAACGAGGAGTCGAAGACGTGAAGAAGTGCGAAAAACAGAGAAAAGAGAAGCTTCGGGCAACAAGCTCATGCCTGAGGCATGGCTAGGCACCCAAGGCATGCGCACCTGCTGGTTTGCTCGGGTTTTGGCTTCTCATTAAGGGCATTTTGGTATTTTTCTCTCCTACCTTTTGTTTTTATTCTCCCATGTGCATTTTTCTTTATTTAAAGGTGACCCAACCCTAGTTTGCTCTTACTTCCCACACTTTTCTAAGAGCCACTATTCTCTCTTGAAAATCACTCTCCCTCTTTACACTTGATCTTTTAATCTCTTTGATTTTTTTATTGTTTGTGTGAGATTGATATTGGGTCTTCCTTCTACATCTACAAAAGACTACCATTAGTGTTTGATTTAGCTTTGAAGATGTCTAGCAAGGGAAAATAAGTAGCTTCCAAGGGAAAGAAAGCTACTAGAGGTGAGTCTACCCAACAACCAAAGTTCATTAACCAAGAATGTGAGGAAAGATATGAACATAACATCTCTACATCTTTGATTTTTAAAAAAGGAGTTGATTTTAGGAATGTTAGAATCAATGATGATGTTTACAATTTTATGCTAGAGAGAAGTTGGGAGAAGTTTGTTGAGAAACCCCATAATGTTTGTGAAAACATAATGAGAGAGTTTTATGCTAATTTAGATAGTGATGAATTTGGAAAAAACCTAGGAGTACTAGTTAGAAGGACTAGAGTTTCAAGAAGTAGTGAATTAATCAACTCATTTTATGGTTTATCTCATGGAGATTATTGTCTAGAATCTATCCAAGTTACTAAGCAAAATGTTGCACTCACTTTGACTAGGGGTTTGTATAAATGGGGTGAATGCACTAATTTTATTCCCCATGCCAAGTGTACCCCATTCTACCACTTTTTGAACAAATTTGCATGTTCAAATATTCACCCGGTGTCCAATATTTTCGAAGTCAATTTTGTCACCGGAAAATTGATTTATGTTATTGGGACAAGGAAGCCCTTTAGTGTTGGAACCTATATCTTTGGACTCATTGGTAAAGTGCTAATAAGAGCAAGTCTAAATTGAAATTTCCGAGTTTGATTACTAAACTATGTTTAGAAGCGAGTGTTAAGTTGAGGAGATTCGATATAGTTGTGGAGAATTGTCAAATGTTTGACAATGATTTCTTTAAGTTCCATTATCTTTCCAAGGAAGAGATGAATAAGAACGCTCCATAAATTTCTGAAGCCACTCAAGTTAAAAGTGAGATACCTCCCTAGGCAACGCAACTAATGGGTATGTTCAATGATGGGAATGAAGCCATCTTGACAAGACTCGATGCACATGATGAAAGGTTGCAAAGCATAGAGATGTATATGAGTGGATCTACCTCCCATTCACGTACTAGTGGCGTGTTTTCCTCCTCTGATAGTGATAATGTTGGAGGAGATGAGTAATGATCCGGATTCTTGATATTTGAGAATGCCTTTACATGCTTCTGTACTTTTAGTTATTTTTCATGAGCTTTGTTTTAATTTTCGTGAACTTATCTATTTGACATGTAATATATAACCTTGTATTTGATCTTTATATTATTAATTATCTCTTGGTTGTAAATAGGAGTAAATTGATTCTCATTCAAGGTAGTATGAATCTATTTTATTTTTATTGTTTCATTTTATTTGGTCCCTCTCATGTTTATTTGTGCAAGTATCTTTAAATTCAGTTGTCGATTAAAATACTTAAATATTTATTGGTCTTTGTCTATCCCATGACAAAAAGGGGGAGTAATTTGGATATTAATTTGTTCAAATTATTTCTTCTAATCCCTATGATTAAGCTGCTATTGTGACCGTTAGCATACTTAGGGGGAGATCTTATTAAAGGAGAGATATATAATCATATTTGATTCGATGAGCTTGATTGTTGATTATGCGTATTATCTTTTGAATCGACAAATTGATTATTGTGGTAATTGATAGTGATAATTGAGTTATTTCAAATTGATATCATTCTTGTTTCGCTTACTAATGTTCTTGGGAAGAAGATAGTTTTGCTTATTTGATTCAGGTATAAAGTGAAGACTTCTAAAGACATTGACGAATGTTAGATTAGGTCTCTCTATATATGTTTGAGTCTTATGAGCGAATGTAAAAATAATCGTTTGATTGTTTGGTGAGTATATAGTGTTTTGTTACGGAATAGCCAAAGAGAGAGATTATAAAGTCATGATTTTGTTGGCTGTGATTCCATGAGCAAACACATTTTTATGTAATTCTTAGTTATCTTTGTTAGAGTATGATTTGAGCGTAATGAAGATTCGAAGAAATCATACGAAGACGGAAAGCTTCTGAGATGACTCAAGAACGTGCTTAAAGGTAAGTTTCAAAGAAACGATACTCTTTATTCTTAAGATCAGATAAGATTCATACACACACTTATAACATGTTCATGCATTTGCATTTGGTTGCTAACATGTTGGTTTTAATGTTTGATAAGTGTTTGAGTCTTATTGTTTTCATTTTGTCTATTTTGGAATTTAATTTCATATATTTTGTATTCCTAAAAACCAGACCTTTGGATGCTTCGATGGGCATAACTTTTTATCTAGACATCCAATTGGTCTTCGGTTTTTTGGGAATGAAACTAGATATCCATATTTTTCTAACAGTATAAAGAACGAAAACATCCAATGCTGGTTGGTTAGATTTTGCTTGGCTCAAAGTGGAGTCAAGTGCAGTTAGAAACAGCTGAACAGGGGAACAGGGGCAGCAGCTCCAAGCCTCAGGCGTGCGGGGTCTGTCCAGCCCGAACTCAAAAAGGTTTTTGAGTGTTTTATGTTTTATAAAGTTCCTTAATGTCTTCCTTTATATTTTTAATGATTCGTTGTCCATTAAGGATTAGTTTATTGAGTTTGGAAGCAAAAGATCTCCTATTTAATAAGTCTTCTATTTCTTAGGAAAGATATCTCTTTATTATAGAAAAGTATTAATTGCCTTCCTTGTTGAATTAGAAAGCCTAATTAGTGTTTATTTCCTACTACTATTAGAATTAGGTTTACGAATCTTTCTTATAAATAGTGAGCTTAAGTTTTGTTTTTTGCTGAAGTCAAAGTAAGTCTCTTTTGCTTAGCTTCACTATTTGCTCTCTATTATTCTTCATTGAATTATATTATTCCTCTCACATGTCTTTGTTGTTTTGATGCTTCATTGTTTTCATGTTATTGTGAGAGAAGAGAGAGTTATTTCTATATAGAATATTATCTTTGCATTGAGCGTAATTGCATAGTCTATTCATAATATGTCCGTGATCATTTATGTTATTTGATTGTTCATGTTTTATTGAGCACTTAGATCTGATCTCATAAAGTGGGGGTTATTGTTTCTTTGACCATACCAAAGAAACCAAGTCTTTGAGCGCGTGGAGTCTACGAGTAGTATCGACGAGGTTTGCTAGTAAAAGGTTTGTGGGTAGGTAGTATTAGGTTATAGCAAGAGCCGTATGATTGAGTGGTCAATCAACGTGAGTTGTAAATAATATACCAACTAGTGAAATTTGTGTTGATGTGTTAAGTGGCCTACGAGTTGGTCCCGTGGTTTTTAACTTTTGAGGTTTTCCACGCTAAAAATTTCTGCGTAATGTGTTGAATGGTTTATTGTTTTTAATTCTGCAATATTTATTGATAAATCTATTCACCCCTCCTCTAGGTTACCATAGTATACAAATCCACGTCTTTCACGGGTATAAAATGGCTTAACAAGTTTTTGGCGCCGTTGCCCGGGATATTTTAGTTGTGTTGATGTTAATACTGATTAGGTCTATAGTTAATTTGGATTTGTATATATTTTATTTTTATTAATTTTGTTTTTTTTTTCTCTGTACAGGAAATGTATTCTTGGTATGAGGCGTATGAGCTTACTGAGGAAGTGGCAACTAATGACTATGGAACACCTTTGGATTGTTACTTTTGTAGGGGGCCACATTGGAGTACCGATTGTCTATTGGGCAATCTGTTTACTATAAGCAATTCTAACCAAATGCAGTATGACAAATATTTCAACCCCTACCCGAGCACATACAATACAGAGTGGAGCAATGATCATGACTCTCATTGGAGCGACCACCAGGAACAGCAGGAAAATAATTCAGCATTGGAAGACATGATTTTTAAATTCATGTCGAAGGTGGAAGAAATAATGAATTTCCAAGATGATACCCTGAAGAAGCTGGAAGCCAAAAGTGATCAAGTTGCTTAACATATTCAAGCAGTCGTCCAAAGCTTGGAGATTCAAATTAGCCAATTAGTTATAAAGATCCATTGTCAAGAACCAGAAGTTTGCCAAGTAGTATGAAGCCATATCTAATGGAGCAATGTAATGAAAATGCCTTGGAAATCGAAAAGCTAATTGAGCATCCGATTTAGGTTGATCAAGTAGAGATACAAAGGAGCAAGAGCTTGTCTCGTGAAAATGAGACAGCCACCTTTTCAGAGTCACTTGTGCTATGTCTAGTCCATGGTGCCACTGCAGAAGAAAATAGCCACCATAATACATATGTTTTTGTAGATGTTGGATAAGGAAAACCCAAACTGCCTCCACCCTTTGAGCAACCGTCGCGCTTGGGCAGCCAAAAGCTACCTTCTCATTTGAGGTATGCAGGGCTGGGAGAGTTATCTTCTCTTATAGTCATTTGGTTAGGATGGTGCGGTAAGTTGATGAGGAGATATCAATTATGGGGCAGGTGGGCGAAAGCAAGAGCAACCAGGTAAATTTGTATATTATTTTCATTTTTTTTTCTTTTTAATTTTTTTTATTATTTGTTTAAATTTTGAATTTTAGCATCTGGAAACCCTTGCTCATAAGCTTATTTGAAGTATTATGCCTTGTCTTGAAAAATTTTGAAGTTCGGGGGAGTTTGGTTGGATGTGAATAATTTTCAAGTGTTTAGTTGTTGTTTGATTTTTATGTCTGAGTTTTAAATTTACTTTGTTTTTGCTTGTGTGTTTAGTTAGATTGTTTTTAGTTTTTATTTCTTGTTTTTAGTTTTTATTTCTTTGTTTAGTTCCCTTTTTTTCTCGAGCATAAGGTTTTAAAATATTGGGGACAATGTTTATCTTAGATTTGTGGGTGGTTTTTTATTGTTTTTCGCGATTATATTGTGTAGTGTTTTTATTGTGTTTTCTGATTTTTTTATTATTTATTTTTTCTTTATTTTGTCTTAGGATCTGTGTTTTGTTTTTTGTGTTTAGTTGACGTATATCAGTTGGAAACCTAAACTTTCTTTACACGCATTTTGCATTTGGAAGACTTAGGTATAACAACGCCACGTACGTCTAGTCTATGTTTAGTTTGTCTAGTTTAGACTCTAAACATTTTTAACATTTATTTTTATCATGTGTGCACTTTCTGTTGAAACATAATTATTAGTTTTTTCAATAAGTTTTAATTTATTTGGGACCACTCAGATTTGTTTTATGTCATGTTTTGCACCGTATTGTGTTATACTCTGTTTATCTTTTTGTGAAAACATGCCATGTTCGATCGACTAGGATAAATAGTGGAGACTTACCCAGTAAGTTTTGAGCTTATATTTTATTATTTGAGAGGGTATTTCATTTCTACTCTTTACATACTTATCTTCAATTTTGAATGATTAGTTTGATCTCATTTACGTTTTGCATTGAACATTTTTTAACAACATCAAAGATATCATGTGTTTACCTTATGTTGAGTTAGTTTTTCCCTTTAGAAGTGATGTAGTCTATGCATGCTCAGCTACTTAAATCCAAAAATTCATCATATCATTGTGTGTGCTCCAATAACCATTTTGAAGCCAAACACTTAGAAGCATTTTCTTTCATCACCTATATAAATCTAAAACAAAGCTCTGTGTATGAAATAGCCTTACCTTTTTAGCTTAGGTCATTTTAAGATGATAAGAAAATAAAATAACTACATGGGTGAATTTCACAAGTTTATGCCAAGGTTGTATGTGCTATGAAAAAAAAAATCAAAAATATAAAAATCAAACAAAGAAAATCAAAAATAAAAAAATTAGAAAAATAAAAGAAAGGAATTGTGCAAAGCTGTGTTTGCATAAGAGAAGAAAAATAAAAGAGATTTTTTCATGTATTAAAAAATGTTAAGTAATTTCTTAACTTGATCGAAAGCTTTTTCAATCTCCTTTTTCCATTTCTTTCTTAATCCATCACCCAATAACCCAATTACAACCTTTATTAAGATCTGTTGATCTTTTGAGGAGTCTTAACTTTAATGTAAAGATTTTCATTTTGATATCTTATTCATAATGTTTGATCCCTTCAATGAGATCTTTGTGCTTAAAAAGTAGCATCTTCAAATTGATTTTCACATGCGATGTATATTCATATTTGTTTTAGCATAAATTCCTTCCGCGTGTGTTTAATAAGTGTGTTGCCTAGGTTCTGAGCAATTTTCTAGAGAATTATTCTGAGAGGTTCAGAGTCGAGGCGAATTCTATCCCGATTATTTGAACATAATTGTTTTCTTTTTAAGATTCTTAGAGTATTGGCATGTGCGTAGCAAGTGGTGCAAAAATCTATGAGTGGATGCTTTCGAATTTTATTTATTGTTTTTGCTAATTTTTATCTTAATGGATTGTGTTTCTTTCGGCAAATTAATTGTTCTTTAATGTTCATAGATGCTGTAACGCCCCTAATTTTCTATAATTATGAAAAGTATTATTATTAATTATTATTAAACATACAACAGTCAAGTATGTGATTTATATTGGTGGAAAGTATATATATTCGGTATATAGTTGAAAATGAATAGTGATTTTAACCGAATTAAATCTCATTAGGGATATTATTTTTATGGTGCATTTGGACGATAATGGGTCCAATTGAATATTGGTGAAGTCAATTTGGTAATTGGATAAGTGTGAAATATTTTTTGGAATAATTATCGAGATGGAATATGATTAATTGTAAATTGGTTGCCATTTTGTGATTTGTAGAAGTTAAGGAAGCAATTTAAAATTAAGAAGATATTTTTATTTTATATATATATATATATATATATATATATATATATATATATATATTAGTGGTGGAGCAACCACTAACCATGACAAGTCAAACAAAAAACACAAAATAGCAAAACAAAAAAAAAACAAACCAAAAACTAGCAAAGGTTGGCGTGAGAAATAGAGAGAGAAAGAGAGAGATTCTAGTAAGAGAAAGAGCTAGAAGAAGAAGAAGAAGAAGGAAGGTGAAGTTGGTCAAGAAGAGTTTTATGTAAAGAATAGCATTTCAGGTTTGGTGATACCGTTTTCGTATTTTTCAGATTTTCCAAAATAATTCGGAATCGTTATATTATATTGTTTTTAGTTTATTTGAGCTATATTGATTATGATATATTATTTGAAATTGATTTTGGGATGTTATGGATTACGTTTATTTGAAATATAATTTGGATTCGTAATATTGTTTACGAAAAATATTCTAAATTGATTTTCTAAGGTTTGGTGATACCGTTTTTGTATTTTTCAGATTTTCCAGAATATTTCGGAATCGCTATATTATATTGTTTTTAGTTTATTTGAGCTATATTGATTATGATATATTGTTTGAAATTGATTTTGGGATGTTTTGGATTACATATATTTAGAATATATTCTGGATCCGTAATATTGTTTACGAAAAATATTCTGAATTGATTTTCGATATGTTTTGATTATAGCAATATTACGGAGAATATTATTAAAAGCAATTTCGTATATATTGCTTTGCGATTTGTTTCGAAAAGTGATTTGGGGCATTTGGATTTACTATGGATTTACGATATATATAATTGCATGTGATTTTAAATGTGATTTGAAACGATTTCTGGATTCAGAAATATTTTCGGAAACGATTTTGTAATTTGCTTGTATATATATATATTGATGCGATTCGAATTCCGAAAATGTGTATACTGATTTGGATATGATTTCAGAATTTAAATTGATGATTCTGTTCGAAATGAATTATATGATTTTCGAAAAGTGATTTGGCTCTGATATATGTAAACATATATATGGATATAGGAGATTGACATGTCAATTGGGTTTTCTGAGTAGTACTACGCCGATTCTGATATGTATATGGGATACGCAGCGGGTCCTCCGTTGGTATCCAACTCTGTTCTGTATAGCCCGTAATCCAGTGCGAAAAATATGTTTAGTATATCAGGAGCCCGAAATGGAATTAGAAATGTGATATGATCTGTATATGATTTGAGATGAGAAATTATTTGATTTGATATTATTATGTTTTCATAAGATATTTATTCTGATTTTCGATGGATTTATTGATATTTGTTTCAGTTTTCCGATGGATTTGTATATTCGAAATGTTATTTGATATATTCGATTTATATGGGCCCTATATGTTGATATTAAATGTTATTTTGCATATTTGAAAAGTTATTGTACTGTTTGCACATTTGACTTTTTGGTACACCCACTAAGCGTTATGCTTAGCGTGTTGAGTTTCTCGCACGCAGGTAAAAGAATTGTTGAAGGAGACAAGGATCAGAAAGAGTAGAATCTGCAGGGATAGTGTTCAGAGTCACATCACTCCTGCATTTTTGGTAGCCCACTACGTATTTGATGTTTTATATGTATTATATCGGCATGCATGGATATAAATGTTTTTTTTTTTTTTTTGTAAATTTATGCAAAGGATATTTAGTTTTATGTATGTTTGTAAATATTTGTGATAATTGGACCCATGGATTTTAATGCTTTTGAAGTTGAATGTTTATAAATATTTTGTATGAATTGTGTTTACGAAATTGTTGAAAACAAGTTTCTGGAAAGTCGGAAAAACAGAGGAAACTCTAGCGAAAATTTCAGAAAATCTTTTTGGACCATAATTTTAAATATTTATTTGGATCATTACTTAAAGTTCCTGTTCTGAAATTTATTTTCCGTATACGGTAGCGCTTCCCGATTCGGTCTGAGCGGGTTCGGATCGGGGGGTGTTACAGATACGTTTGTGGGCATCGTTTCTGGTAAACCCTCACGAGACTATAACTAGTCCATTAGGGATACCTAGGGGTTTAAAGGCTTGTGGTACATGCTAAGTGTTATTGTGTTACCTACGAAAGTGGTTTAGGCTAGTTGTTTATTTATATTTATTTTTTATTTTAGTTTTCTTTTTATTTTTGTTTTGTTCCAATTTTGCTCGAGAACGAGCAGCAACTAAGCAATTTGCTTAATCAAAACTGCAAGCAAGAGCTGGGATAGCATATCCCGATAGCAGATTTTAAGCGAAAATTTAATCAGACTTCTAAACAGATTCGTATTCAGCTCGTTTTTAACTTATAAATCCATATCTTGTCATCATAACAAAAAAAAAAGAGGGGGGCTCCCAAGCCACCAAAGGGGACTATTCCCCACCAAATCTCCTCATCCACCATACACAAATTCTTCTATACACCATTGAATCCATCTTCCATCCATCATTGATCAAGAAACAATCAAGGAGAAGAAGAACAAGAAGATTGATAAGCTTTTGGATGATCACCATGAGTTTTTTCTTTCTTAATTCTCTGTTTATTGTCTATTTTTACATGATGTATAACTAATCCATAATTAGGAAATCGATGTGAAGAACATTAATTTGCTCAGGTCAAAGACTATTACTTTTATTCTATTCATGGTTTTGTTTTATTTATGATTTAATTATTTATTATTTATATTTCTATTGTAGATGAACTAGGATAATTGTTGTTATGTGCTAGTTCTTAGTTTCATTAGAATATAGATAATAATTACTTGAGATTCCGAAAACTGGGATAATCGTTGTTACGTATCAGTTTAAGGTTATATAGCTTCTAAATGAGATAATCGTTGTTATGTGCTATTTGGTTGTTATATATCTCTAATAAATAATTGATGCATAATTTATATGTTTATCATAAAATTGTATGTTAATTCTTAAAGTTCTGAGATCTTAATGGGTTCTTTGTGTTAATTGCTGAATTCATGACCTAACGGTAGTGGTGATTAACAACTTAGGAATACTTGGTTAAATAATCTTAAAGGTGATGACCATATATGAAATAAGAATGAATCCTGAACCTGAATAGATACTTTCATACTATAGTTGATGCATGAGTGAATATGTTTGGATCATTGATGACCTGGTTTCTTTTCACATTCTTTCACAACTCAAACTCTTTTTCTCAGTATTTAATTTAGTTAAAATTACCTTTTAAGACTTCCAATCAACTTCAAAGACTTTTAATTAAATTAGAATTAGAGTAGTAATTAAATCATCAATCTCTGTGGGATCGATCCTTATACTTGCCGAAGCTATACTAACATATTGATTCGTGCACTTGCGAGGTATAAAATAAGTACATCAATTCCCCCACCCCCACCCCCCACCACAATATCCAAGAATTTTTGGAAAAACACAGCTTGGAAGCTTTTGTCGTGCTCATATCAAACATAGCCAGTCTAACATCTTCCTTAGTAAAAGGGGCCTTCAAAATCCCCCTCATGTTCAGATCAACCTTATTATTAATACTAACTAGCACCCTATCAACATCAAACTGAGAAGGCTGAATAGATCAGAACATGGACGAAAAGTAAAGATATACCGTTCTCCCAATCCCAGCAAAGCTAGAATGGCTCATCTCAGCATCATCAAAAAGCCTAGAAATCATGTTATTCTTTCTGCGCGCAGTAGCCTTGGCATGGAAGAACTTAGGGTTGCGGTCCCCTGCACTAAGCCACTCTACCCTTGACCTCTGTTTCCAGTAGATTTCTTTCGGAGCCAAAGCACTCTCTAGCTCATTCTCCTTCTTCCGAATCAGCCCTATAACACCTTCATCTCGAGCACTCAAATAAAGCTCCTTCAGCTCCTTCTGTTTATCAGCAATTAATTTTCACAAAGACCCAAACATAACCCTACTCCAATCCTCCAATCTACCCATACAATTACCCAGTTTCCTACTCAAATCCTCCAAATTAAAAGCAACACCCCCATTCCTCCAAGCTCGAAGAACAACATTTACACAATCCTCCTCCTTAAGCCAAAAAGGCTCAAACCGAAATGGCATCAACCTCTGTCTCTTAACTTCACTAAACCCCTCCTCAAAACTCAATAGAATAAGCCTATAATCAGAAAAGTTAAAGCCCAGGTGATTAACCTTAGCCCCCAGAAATAAATCCAACCACCCGTAACTCCCAAGAAAATGGTCCAGCCTCTCCTAAACATTTCTAACCCCCTCCCTTTTATTATTTCACATCATCATAGGACCCTTAAACCCCAAATCTACCAAATCACAATTATCCACCACCTTCCTAAACCTACACATACCCACAACCGATTTATCAGAACCCTCCAACTTCTCCTCTACCTTTAACAACTCGTTGAAATCCCCTTTACAGACCCAAAGAAGATCATCCACCCCCCTAAGTCTCCTAAGAAGCTCCCACGAGTTCCCTCTATCACCAGGACAAGGATTCCTATAAAAACCCAAGAATCTCCACAACGGCACCCCCTTCCCCTTAATGCGAGCATCTATATGCCCCCTAGAAAAAGACAACACCGACACATCAACCTCAATCTTCCAAAGTAAAATTACCACACCCCTCATCCCCCCTTCCCACACAATCAACAAACACATTGCAATCAAATCCCAACCTATACTTCACACTAGCAGCAGCAGCCCTTTTTACCTTCGTTTAACACAAGAACAAAACCTCCAGGGATAGTCTACGAATAACCCTTCTCAGGGCTGTAAACGTACGAGGGTTCCCTATCCCCCGTACATTCTAACATAGAATTTTCATAATGCTCGGCAAGTGTGGGTTTCAGACTCCACCGATCCCATAATCACATCCAAGCACAGACTCATTTCCTCTTTTTTCTTCATTTTACCCTCCTTAATTTCTTCTATCGAACCTGTAAGTCTCCTTTTTTCCCCAATATATTCCTTCTAAGGCGATTTCAGCTTCACCTTACTCACAGGAGACCCCTTCGAAGGAGAACCAGAACCCCTTTTTCCCCCATTTTTCACCAACTAGTGAGCCATCGACAATCGGTGAATCGGACTAGAAATATTGGCCATACTCCTTGGACTAGGCCCACGTCTCGCTGCTCTCTTCCATTTACGAACATTATGTTTCACCGGACTCAAACCACCAGCCCTTCCATTTCCCTCCTATAACTCTCAATCTACCGTGATTTTAGACACTTCCAGCACCTTAACAGTCCTCCTATCCCCCTAAACACCATCATCCACATCAAGCTCTACTTCCACCATAACATCCACCTGCTCAGCACACTGCAAATTCGCAACAATAGAACTATCATAAAGTGCCAGCTCTTTCTATGATTCACTCAACCCTCCTACCACACCCTTATTTTTACCAACATTATCCACCACCTGTTCTAATGTGCTACTCGACAGACCTGTATCCCTCTCATCACTCTTACCCTCCCTCGATTTCACATCTCTAATCATCCCTACCAGAGGCCTATCACTCTTCATGTTCATACACATCAGTGGGATGATGTATATCTGAACCCAGAACTCCACCCGTTTGAACTCTAGCTTCGAAATCTCCCCATGCCCCATCAATTTTTCTAGAATAATCAGGCAATTGTCAAAATGCCATGGACCATGAGACCAAACCATACCCCTATCTTCCATCCAATTGAAATGAGACATAAAGATATTCTCCCCAATTGCTTCAATTTTAACCCCTCCCAATGTGTTCCAAATCTGAGGCAACACTACCCTAAACGCCTCTCGATTGACTTTCTTCTTTGCCAAAACCTTCCCTACCAGACACAGCTCAACCCCACAAACTCCCTCATAATATAGCTCACCTCCGATTTGAAGAATCGGGCCATCCTTTTCAGATAAGGAAAGTGTTCTGCACAAACGCGCAATCTCCTTTGCCTCCATACCTTCTTCAAGCTAAACACCAAAATCGACCACAAAACCCATGCATGAACCCCTCCGAAAACCGCAGAATGGAGGAAATCCCTAGCAAGAATAAAAACCCCAAAATCCATACCAGAAGACTCTCACTTAACGAAGATTCTCACACTGAAATCATATCAGAAACAAACCCTAACCCCAAATGAAGAAGAAGAGCACCCGCCAAACACAACCCAACCAACGATCAGAAAAATCTACCCCTCAAAACAGGGGACCCCTACCTCAAAGGACCTCTCCTTCTACGAAACCCCCTTAAGAGAGAGAGTTTTCGAGAAGACCAATTTTTTGTTTATTTATGAATCTTAATTATTTTAATTGGTCTACTTTTATAATTTATTTTCAAACATTTTGTGTTTTGGAAATCTGGCCTTTGGATACTTGAAATGACATAACTTTTTATCTACATTTCTAAATAATATTTTGGGCTTTGGAAATGAAACTAGATATCCGCATTTTTACATTGGTATAAAGAACGAAAAATTTTAAGGTCGTTTAGATAGGTTACGAGTGGCTTAAATTGTTAGGATTATACTCAATAGTAAGAGTGTAATATTGTAATTTATAAATCTTTTCATATTAATAAAAGTGATTTTGGTTAAACAAATCTTATAGCTTTTATAATGTAATGTTATGATTGTTAAATGTGAATAATCATAAGGTCAAAAGACTATGAGATATGAAGAATTGTTCATGCATCTGAATAAGTTTGAGGTATGCACAATTCTTTAGTTAGTCTTGAATAACATTCACAACTTAAAATAAAGGTTGGGCGTCATTATCTTATTTAAAGTTGTAGATTCTTTTGCTAGCATTTAACTGGGATTAAATGTGTTATGATAAGTCTACAATCATCAGAGTACAGTGTCTTTGGGCAAAAGGATCTAGTGCATCGGGTGTACTGAATAGGATCACAGTGAAACACTTTATCTAGAATCATCAATGGATCAAAGTTTTCACGTGGGGACAATCAGAGAGTTTATCTCAATCCTGAGATAAATGATGGACTTATGGTTGCAACTGTTATCATTTGCGCTGCCAATGAGTACGATTATATGTAGTAGACTAACCTCGATATTTTGGTGGTATTAACTTGTTAATCATAAAGGACTTCATTTATAGATATGGACTTCGTGGCTTTATTTATCAAATGAGAGTATAATACCGTCATATGTGTCTCTTGAGGTATTGAATATTAGATCTTAACGTTAAGTTTTCAGTAGTGTCTGTTGAAACATGGCTTCTAGAAAAGTCAAAATATCCAAGTTCAAAAGTATGGTCGTATGATTAAAAATGGTAACTTGGAGAGTTATAGACGGTCTATGAGTTCTAGGCGATTTCTAATATTTTTTACGAGGATATACCATCTCCTATTAATATTTTCTAGGGTACGAATGAGAAACACTATCTTGTTCTATCTTTATTTAAGAGTTCAGTTTTGGTTATTTAGTGGAATGAACTAAAACTAATAGATTGAACCTAAATAGATCATGAGTTGATTGTGATTAGGTTAAGTCTATTGGAGCTTAAATTTAGATAGCCCGCCAAGATCCCAATCTACACGAACTTGCATAAGTCATTTAATAAATTCTACTAAACCAAATGTTGGGTTCATTCAGAATTGTTTTTAGGTTCAAGAACCCCAAGGACTTGAATAGGTGTGGTCATGTGTGAACAAGGCCTGTTGTCATTCTTCATTCACCTGGAATGGGCGACCAAGACTGTGGAAAGTCTTGGGCGACCGTATGAGGTGCAATTAGTATTCCATTAATGCATTAAGTACATAATTGCACATTTTAATTAAATGGGCTGCAGGGACTTATTTTCTTTTATTTATAAGAAAGAGTCTAGTTCACATATGGATTTTTTTAATTAAAGTCCAATAAAGTTAATAAATGAGAAACAAAATGAAAGCCCACATTATTTGATATATGGGCGATAATGGCTATTTAAATATTCAAGATTTTTTATTTTATTTTATTAATTTAATTAATAAAATGGTAATTAATTAATTGTTTAATTAGTTAATATTTCTTTCAACTAGGAGAGGACTCCTAGTATCATGTTTTTGTTGTAAGTATGATAGGATTAAAAGACTTTATTTAATTGATAAGACAAATATATTAATTATATTTTTCAATTAAATAAGGAGTCTTGATATATCACAACACTAGAGTTTTAGTTGTAAGGTAACTATGTGGTTATAGTCAATTACAACTAGGAATTCTAATTAAAACAAAATGCTATGAATTCAAATATCACAGTATGTAAAATTCGACCATCACTAATTTTGGAGAGTAAGAAAATTCAGCCTAAGAAAAACACAAATGTGAGAGAATTTGACCATAGCAAGAAAAGAGAGAAAGAAGAATGTTTTAGTTTTGACAATATACAAGAAGCTTTTACATTAAAAAGCTTAGTATACAACGTCGATCTTGATTCATGCGAGTACTTGATTGAAATAGTTAAGAACTCAAAAGTGACCAAACGTTCTTGAGAGTTTTTTCTAAGTTTTTATTGTGATTAATGAAAGAGAGATTTTATTTTCTCCATCCATGGGTGACATACAATTCAAAGAAAAAGAAGCCCACACTCCAAGGTGATTCACATTCATGAATAAATTAGAAGATCTTACAAAAAACAAACTCCGACGCAATCTTGATGATCACGAAATAAAAAGGTATGAGATCTTATTATTATATTATTAATCAAGGGTCAAAGTTTATATAAAAGGAAAACTTTTGAAACTTAAACCAAAACTATTTTATTCTGCTACGTATTTTCAAACGTTTTTCCACACAAATTAGAGTAGAAAAGCTGAAATTGCTGAAACGGGACAACACCATGCCAAAAACATAGGTGTATGCCTTTGGCATGAAGTCCTGGCAGCAACCCCATGCCAAAAACGTGGTTGCACGCCTTTGGCGTGCATGGTCTGTCAGGAGCGAGTCATGTATTGCTTTGATCAATCTGATTTCCTGTTTTGCATTCCTAATGACTTCCAAACATATTTTAATGCAATCCTAAATTGTTTTTGGAAGTTTTTATGAATTTGGAAGTAAGAAAACTTTTTGAATTTCAAGTCTTATTCTTTTAAAAAAAAATTTTTTTAGTGTTTTACTTCTTTTTGAAAACTAACTTTCTTTCCCTAAAGTGTTTTTTTGAAAAACCTGCTGGGAGACTATTTCTTATTTCTATTAGAGTTAGGTTTTTCTATGAAGCCTATAAATAGTAAACTCAAATCATTATTCATAAGCTCTCAATTTTTTTATTTTCTCTCACCTTATTTTATTACTTTGTTGCTCTTTTTTTTTTAATTTTCTGTGATAGAATAGAGAGTTTCTAGGTTAGATTACTTTTGATATTGTGATTCATTGTTCTAGTCTATACATAACCTGTTTTGATCATACATATTATTTAATTTTTCATTCATTATTGAGCAACTAGATCTGATCTTAATAACTTGAGAGGTTTTATTTCTTCTACCTTACAAAAGAGTCAAGATGTCTTGTAGTGCAGAGAGCCTATGAGCAGCATCAGTCAGGTTTGCTAGTAAAAGGCATATGTGGGTAGGTATGATTGGATTATAGCAAGAGTCGTGTGATTAAGTAGTCAATTAACGTGAGTTGTAAATAATATACGAATTAGTGAAATCTGTGTGTGGTGTGTTAAGTGGCCTACGAGTTAGTCCTATGATTTTTTACCCATTAGGGGTGTTCACGTAAAAATCATTATATTAATTTTTAATTGGGTTTACTTGTTTGTAATTCTGTAATATTTTTGTTAAATCTATTCAACAACAATCCCCCCCACCCCTCTCATTTATCATAGCTACAATCCATATTTTTTAATTGGTATCAGAGCAGGAGTTTAGACATACTTAGGCTAGGATGCGGGCTTTTTATTTTTGTTGGATTTGTTTGTTTGTGTTTATTTATCTATCACATTATTGATCCGTAAAGGAGTTTTGAGTATTCGACCTCCACATATGGATGGTTCGGATTATTCATATGGAAAGGAGTGGACATCACTTTGAGAAATGGTAATGATGAAGATGTTGATAATTCTTTATTGGCTGTTAGCAATCCTACAAATGACAAGGTCAATGAGATCGAAATTGAAGATGATATTGATGATGACGAGCTTGGTAAAGAAGGCTTGAGAAATGCATATGAGCAACTCCTACTGTCTAAGAATAAATTGTTTGATCTTGATAGACGGGAAGCTTTGGAAAAATCCTTCAATTTGAAAAATGAGGTAGATGACTGCAATGAGAGGATCAAAGCTTTGAAGGATGAGGTGGAATACAAAGACAAAACCTTGTTGATTGTGCGATCACATGAGGAAGAGGTTGCGAAAAGTTGGCTGCGGCAAAAGAGTCTATCAAGCGATTGACTCTATATGCAAAGAAAGTGGATGGTGTATTCAAGCTTGGTAAGATGTACAATTTCAAGCGAGGAATTGATTCAGTAATAAGTCAAAGGTCTCCACAAGCAAGACAATTTTTGTCAATGTTCTCCTAAGCAACATGATCAAGTGCACAAGTCGTTCAGAAAGCCACATGGAGCACAAGGTAAGTCTCCTGAATTTATCCCCACATGTCATTATTGTGGAGTTTAGGGGCACATTAGACCTAAGTGTTATTAGTTTATTAGCATGTATCGTAAAAGGACAAAGTGTCAAGTACTTTTCAAGAAAATATCATGCTAATCAAACTAAGAATAGGTCTGAAGTATTGACATCTCACAATGTGAATGTCAAATCTTCTGAGTTTACATGAACTTATCACCATTATAGTGATAAAAGTCACATTAGGTCTTGGTGTTTTGAATACTCCAACAAGTGCCAACCTATGTTTGATGAAAAGAAATTGAAGAAGACCAAGGTACATATTTTTAAGAATTTTGATTTGGTCGATATGCTCAAAATAAAAAACCGCATGTTGATAAAGATGTTATGTTTGTTCCACCTATGAATGACTCCAAGCAATTGGAGGAGTCTATAGGTGAAACTGATTTTAAATAATTTCCTTTTAAGAATGAGAACTCAAATTAAATGCTGATAGTATTTACCATGTTTGTTGAGATGTATTGTTAGATGAGTAACGAGTAACTATGTTGTGTTTTAATTGCATGCTAGAACTGAAAAACGTGGATTTGTATACTATGGCAACCTATAGGAGGGGAAGGGGGGTGAATAGGTTTATTAACAAATATTTGCGGAATTAAAACAATAAACCATTCAACACATTACACGGAGATTTTTAGCATGGTCAAAAACCACGAGACCAACTCGTAGGCCACTTGACACATCAACACAAATTTTACTAGTTGGTATATCGTTTACAACTTACGTTGATTGACCCCTCAATCACACGACTCTTGCTATAACCCAATACTACCTACCCGCAAGCCTTTTACTAGCAAACCTTATTGATGCAGCCTAGAGACTCCACACGCTCAAGGACTTGGCAGCTTTCGTAAGGTCAAAGCAACAATAACCCCCACTTTATGAGATCAGATCTAAGTGCTCAATAAAATATGAACAAACAAATAACATGCATGATCACGGATATGTTATGAATAGGCTATGCAATAACGCTCAATGCAAAGATAATAGCCAATATAAAATAACCCTCTTTTCTCTCACAATAACATGAAAACAATGAAGTATCAAAACAACAAAGACATATGAGAGGAATAATATAATTCAATGAAGAATAATAGAGAGCAAATAGTGAAGCTTAGTAAAAGAGACTTACTTGGCTTAAGCTTTTTAAAACTCAAAACTAAAGCTCACTATTTATAGAGAACATTATAAACCCTAATTCCAATTGTAGTAGGAAATAAACACAATTAAGGCTTTCTAATTCAATAAGGAATGTATTTAATACTTTCCTATAATAAAGAGATATGTTTCCTAAGAAATAGAAATCTTATTTAATAGGAGATCTCTTACTTCCAAACTTAATAAATAAAATCTTGATAGATAAGGAAACATTAAAAACATGTAGGAAGACTTTAGGGGACCCAAAATAGTCAAGACAACATCCTAACCTATTTAGGGTTCAACCACAACAGCTCCCCGTTTCCCCTGTTCAGCTGTTTTCAGCTGCACTTAACTCCCCTTTGAGCCAAGCGAACTCTAACCAAACGACATTGGATTTTATCGTTCTTTATACCGCTGAAAATATATAGATGTCTAGTTTCATTCCCAAAATACCAAAGACCAATTGGATGTCTAGATAAAGAGTTATGCCCATCAAAACATCCAAAGGTCAGGTTTTCGAGAATACAAAATATATGAAATTAAATTCCGAAACTAGACAAAACAAAAACAATAAGACTCAAACACTCATAAAATACATAAACCAGTATATTAGTACTCAAATCTAGATGCATGAACATGTTATAAGTGTGTGTGTGAATCTTATCTGATCTCAAGAATAAAGACTATCGTTTCTTCGAAACTTATCTTTAAGCACGTTCTTGAGTCTTCTCAGAAGCTTTCCGTCTTCGCATGATTTCTTTGAATCTTCATTACACTCGAATCATACTCTAACAAAGCTAACTAAGAATTACATGAAAATGTCTTTGCTCACGGAATCACAGCCAACAAAATAATGACCTTACAAGAACGACTGTATGTTATATTGCCTTTAAGATATATGTATGTCAACTGATTGGATCGATTTCTTAAATGACATAAATGTGTGATAAAGCTTGAAATTAGTATACTTAGAATGGCCCATGGTCATTATCCATGTTATTGTTGCGCCCATAGATCTCCTGAACATCTCTCTTGGAAAGGGCTACAGTTACAAGTTGTGCAACCGCTCAATGTAGGAAAGGCTACGCTTGTAATATTGAGTGAAAGCCGTTCATAAAAGTTATATAATGAAAAAGAGCATGAAAAGCATAAAATATGCATAATGAACAGGAGAATAAAGTGTTGAGAAAAGAGTAATAAAAGAAAACTTGCAAATGCATAATGTTAAAAATACATAGAGAAGTTGCGGAGAGTGAAATTAAAAAAATCTACTTTTAAGAAGTACACTTGCACACACCATTGCTTGTATGAATCTATTTTATATATATATATATATATATATATAATAACATCAAGCATGATGGTCGGTTTGAATTCTAGTAGAAAGCTTATAATAAAATTGCACTTTAGTGTTGTTCATGATTGAAAAGCAAGCATTAGATATATATATATATATATGTATATATTGTTTAAGCAATGTGACACATACACACATTGGGAAAGATTCAGTGAATTTAATGCAATCTTTAGACAACGTATGCATTTGTGAAAATTTGATGATATATCTTGATTTGAATGTGGTATGAATTCGAACAAAAGTTTTGAGTTACTCATAAAATCGCTGTACTTGTAAATCTTTTTATACAACTTTAGAAAAATTAGTTTTTGTGCTAATAATTGAAATATTCAATACTTATGCTTTTGAGAAGCACACTTGTTGATTCAAACATGCTCACATATATTTTTAAAGTTTTGAAGAAACTATTTTGTTGAGAGCATTATTGAAAAAATCGATTTCAAAGGAATACGATCAAAATTTTCGAAAGAGTTTTTCGATTGTGGTCTTAGATGTTGATTTGCATCTTGACTCATATAATCTTGTTTGGAGATGTTTCTTGGTTGTTGTTTTCTTATCGAGTTTTAGGTGGAAAAACTTAAAGATGAAGCATCGAGGACGAACGAGGAGTCGAAAACGCGAAAAAGTGCGAGAAACGAAGAAGTTGGAGCACTTGGGCAACAAGCTCACGCTAGATGCATGCATTCCTAGGCAGCAAGCTCACGCTAAAGGCGTGGCTAGGCGCCCATGGCGTGCACACCTGATGCCTTACCCATGCCGACCCTCCTCATAAGGGTAAAATTGGTATTTTTCTTCTATCCTTTGTTTTATTCTCCCATGTGTACTTCTCATTCTATTTAAAGGGAACCAAATCTTAATGGCTCATACTTTTCATATTTTTCTAGGAGCCACACTTTCAATAACAACCATTCTCTCTTGAAGCTACTTTGTCTTTACAACTTTGCTTGTAATCTCTTTGATTTTTTTAATTGTTTGTGTGATATTGTTATTGGGTCTTGCTACTTCTTCAACATAAGGCAACCACAAGTTCTTGATCAAGCTTTGAAGATGTCTAGCAAAGAGAATCAAGTAGCTTCCAAAGAAAAGAGAGCTACAAGAGGAGAATCTTCCCAACTTTCTACGTTCCTCAACCAAAAGTGTGAGGATATATATGATTGTTACCTTTCTAGAACTATTATTTGTGAGAGTTGATTTTGATCCATTAGAATCAATGATGTTTATTAGCTCATGCTAAAGAGAGGTTATGAGAAGTTTGTTGAGAATCCCTATAATGTTTGTGAAAACTTAGTGAGAGAATTTTATGCCAATTTGGATAGTGATCAATATTTGGATAATCTATGTGCTTTAGTTAGAGGAACTAGGATTTTAATGAGTGGTAAAATTATCAACTCATTTGTGGATTATCTCATGAAACTTGTTGCTTAGATTCTATCCAAGTTACTTGACAAGAAGTTGCTCTTACTTTGCCTAGGGGTAAATTTCAATGGAGTGAAGGCAACAATTTTGTTCCTCATGTCAAATGTAGTCCATTCTACCTCTTCTTAAACAAGTTTGTTTATCAAAATATTCATCCAGTGTCCAACATCTCTTAAATAAATTTTACCACCAGAAAATTGCTTTATGTTATTGGGACAAAGAAGCCTTTTAATATTGGAAACTATACCTTTGAACTCATTGATAAATGTGCTAATGAGACCAAGTCCAAATTGAAATTTCCGTTGTTTATATGCGGGGTTAAGTTGAGGCGAACTGCATTATGAAGTAAAGTCAAATGTTTGACAAAGATTTTTTTAAGTTCCACTATCTCTCCAAGGAAGAGAAGAATATGGACACTCCATAACCCACTAAATCCACTCCGATTCGGAGTGAGATACCTTCTTGGACGACTCAACTAATGGTTATATTCAAGGATGAGAATGAAGTCATCTTGAAGAGACTCGATGCACATAAAGAAGAGTTGGATGGTATAAGGGAGTTATATAAAGGCATTGATCTCACATTCACGTGTTGGTGGCGTGTTTACATCATTTGATGGATGTGATGACAACGTTAATGGTGATAACATTGGAGGAGATGAAGATTGATTCAGATTCTTAAAATTGAAGAATTCTTTTGCACGCTTGTGTTTTTTTTTTTCATGAACTTTGTTTAAATTTTAGTAAACTTATTTTATTTGGGCATGTGATGTATAACCTCGTATTTTGTTTACTTCTTTGAAAATATTTATGTTTATTTAGGAGTGGTTCTTGATTTCTTATGTTAACAATTTTCTCTCTTTGTCTGAAAAAGATAAGTAATTTGGCTTTTATTTGAGATTATATTAGATGTTTCTTATTGTTTGTTGTTTCTTTTATTTCTTTACCATTCTTATGTTTGTGTGAATGAGTATCTTTAAATTCCTGTTAATAATTAAAATAATTTGTTCTTGGTCTTTGTCTATCTCATAATAAAAAGGGGAAGTAATTTGGAGTATTAATTTACTTAAGTTATTTATTCTAATCCCCATATTAAGTTGCTATTTTTGTATTGATTACCATACTTAAGAGGAGACCTTAATGAAGGGGAGATATTTCATAATCATATTTGAATCGATGTGCTTTAATTGATGTATTTGCATGCTATAGTTGACATCAAATTGATTATTGTGGTAATTGTTAGTAATTAGTAATTTACTTAATTGATATTATTATCGTTTCACTCACCAATGTTAAGAAATTTTCTTCTTCAAATTTGAAAAAAAAAAAAAGCCAAACACAAAACCCCCGGTCGGTCTTCCTCTTCAGGCTTCATCGCCGGAGAGACAACTGGAATTGGTACGCCTGTAGTGTTGGTGGTCACTGCGAACGAGAATGGTGATGGTTGAGATTAGTGGAAACGAGAATGGTTGCAGGTCTTTGATTTCAAACAAGAGTTATGTTAGGGTTAAGTTAGGGATTTCACACAAGGGTTATTTATAGTTTAATGGTTTAATATTATTTAATTATTATATTAGTTATTTTATTACACACATGTCATCATCTAGTAACTATTAGATTAAATGATTGAATTAGCATTTACTCTATTAGCTTTGACTAACGTCAAACTAACAGAAGAACTATTTTGATTGATTTTTAAAAAATTAGGGATCACGGAAGTTAAAATATAAAGTATCAATAAAAAAGTAATAATCGATAAAAATTAAGGACTAAAATAATTTTTACTTAGAAATAGTAAAAAGCAAGGGCGCACTGAAAAAAAAAACATTAAAGGCCTAAATTGCAAATACAGAAAAAAGACGCTGCTCTCCGGCAAAGGCCCTCCTGGATGTTGTGATTGGCATAGAAAAGAAAAGAAAAGAAAACGAAAAAACAGAAAGACAGCGTAGTTTTAGGTCTTCAAATTCTTAAACGCCTCGTTGAAACAGGGTGGTCGCAGATCAAAATTCTCCATTTTAATAACGGGGTGTTTAAGCTTTTTTGGATTTTGACTTAGATTAGATTTAGATTTATTTAGTTTGAATAATAAAAACATTCGATCAAGCTTTGGCAAAATCAGCGCATGGACGGTATAATGAACAGGCTGAGGAATTTGGATGCGTATCCAAAAATCAATGAGGATTTCTACAGCCGTACACTCTCCGGTGGCGTTATCACTCTCTTCTCCTCTGTCGTCATGCTCTTGCTCTTCTTCTCCGAACTCCGTATGTTCATTTCGTTTCTCGATCTACGGTTTGTTTCTTCATTTTTATATTAATGATTTGTTTTGTAAAAGGTAAATCTTGTCAATTTTTCGGTTAATAATTGTGATTCTAGATAATCATTACTTTGCAATTCCAATTCCTATTTTCGAGGTTCGAGGTTGTGTTTCATGCTGCCAATTAAAAATAATTTGGGTCGCAGACAAATTTTCAATTTGATGAATTGTTTCAACTGCTATGATAACAAGGAGACATTGAAGATTAAATTCATGATGTTTCTGTGGCTATATACGAAACCTAAAACAAATTGCCGTAAGTGAAGAAATGTGGCTTTCTGTTGAGTGAAATTCTGGTTATGGTTTATTGTGATTAATAGTTTAGAAAGTTATGCTTTTGACAGGTTAACTTTAGTAGATCATTAAGGTGTACAAAAGGATATTTTTTCTGGTTTTATTCAAACTTTTTTTATCAGGAAGTTGAAATAGTTTGTCAAACATTCTTGTTGATTTTTGAGTGCATAATTCACGACATACATATTAATTTCAGGCTACCACTATGGTAATTAGGTGGTTGTCACTAGGAAATGGGTTGTATGGACTAACATAATATCTTCATTACCTGCTTCACTGCCGTTGTGCTGATATCTACAGGCGAACTGAAAAAACTTATGTGTATGAAATTTTAGTATTACTTTTACAGGAAGTAAAACCATAGTTCATTGGATCAACTGTGAAAGTAATTGTATTTACCTTTATGGCTTTAAAAATTGGATGATTTCTACTCTGTAACTCTATGGTGTCCTTGTCTCATTGCAGATTCGTTGTTCTATAAGTAACTTTGATTAAGGACATATTTCTTTCTGACTGTTAATTTTGCTTTGTTATGCGACAACTTGTGTTTCTCACTTGTTTGCAGGTTTATATCTCCATGCTGTAACTGAAACAAAGCTTGTGGTAGATACCTCAAGAGGAGAAACTCTACGTATCAATGTAATGTCATTTGCTGTTTCAAACTTTCAAGATTCTAGATTCCCTTTTTTGACCTTAGAGTCTAGACTAAATTTAGTCAAGTTTCTATTGCAAACGTTTAATAGAAAACCAAGGATGTGTTCTCTTCTTGCGAGCGCCTGGTTCGAATTAGATATATTTATTAAATTTTGTCTCCTTTAAAAGGTTTTTTGTATATTTTAAGTGAAATTTTCCCTGTTGCAATTGTCATAATTTTGATAGTCTGTTGTATACTATGCGTACAAACTTTTATTACTCATTTAATGAAACTAATTGATTTGTGTCTTTTTTATGCTTAACGTTGCAGTTTGACGTCACTTTTCCTGCCCTTCCATGTTCAATACTCAGTCTTGATGCCATGGACATCAGCGGGGAGCAACACCTCGATGTAGTATGTATTTCCAGAAACTATGTGTTTTCCACTTTGCTTTACAATGAATCTTGGTATCCTATTAAAGTTTAGCTTGAACTCTCTGTCCCTTCCACCCCTCACCTTGGTTCACACCTTTCTTTCCTTTTGCACGCACCCTAACATTTTGATTTTTTATGCAACATGCAGAAACATGACATTTTCAAGAAAAGATTAGATAATCAAGGCAATGTTATAGAAGCAAGGCAAGATGGGATCGGTGCTCCAAAGGTAAATTTGCTTAAAGTTCATTTCTTATGACCAACTTTTGCTTCCGATCTGTAGATTGAATTGTGCTTTAAAATTAATTGACCCATTCACATTCAATTATCAATATGTAGTATGGAGTTTAGACCTTCCATTCCTAATGTGCTTGGTCGCCAACTCTAGGCTTGCGTCAATTTGTTCTCCGAATGAAGTGAGATCTATTTGCTTAGGATATTTGTTTTTGTTGTTTAAATATGAAAGCCAAGAGACAATCAACCTTCCAGTTAGAAATCTGAGAAGCTTTCAGGTAAATTTGGCTGGTGAGTTCCTGTACACGAGATGGGCTATTTTTGGCATCAGTTTAGATCATCCTTATCCTGAATTAAGGAAAATATTTCCTGGTTGATGTCATTGTGACTCTGATTTTAACATATCCAATGATGTAGAACCAGCACAAGAAAAAGAGAATAGATAGAGAATTAGGGTTTAGAGAAGACAGCAATTAGAGTGAAGGGGAGATTCTTAGAAGAAAGGGGAGGCAGGTAAGTAGATAGATTAGAGAATTAGGGTTTAGAGAAGATAGAAATTAGAGGAAGGCAAAGAAGAAAGGGGGGGTGTTTTGTTTTGGGTTTGGTTTTTGGGGGGGGGGGGGGTGGGGGGGGGGGGGGGGTTTGGGGTGTGGGGTGGGTGGTGTTGTATTAGGAGGAGTCTAGAGAAGAAATGAGAGAACAGAGGGGAGAAAATAGGGAAGAGAATTCAATATCACGGTATCTCATCAAATCATAGCCTAAAAACAAATACATAGAAAAGCCTATTTATAGGCACCTAAACTTATTCAAATTGGAAACTAAATCACTTAAATAGGAAAGAAATAAAATCCTTGGAAAAAGGAAATTGCTAATAAAACCCTACTCTAATAAAAGCTATAAATCTCTAAAATATATTATTATTTCTTATTCTCCATCAATATCTGGGAGAAAGTACCTAAGGATTGTGAAAGAAGCAAAATGATTTTTTTATTTTATTTTAAAATTCAATAACTGACTTTATGGCATGAACAAGTGAGGGGATAGGAGCTTGGGTGAATCTGTTGCATTTGAAATTGCTGTAGAGAGGTGGTCTTGGGGCTGGGATGGAAAAGGTAACAAGAGCAAAGGTTACCAGATTAGGTGGAGTTCTTGGTATATAGTTTCTACAGTTCTAAAACGAGCTGATCCTGGAAGTATTTAAGGTAGTAATGAAGACAACAGGAGCAAACTCTTGACAAATTGAGCTAGTTTACACCCATGGCGGGTCTATTAATCCAAAAGCAAATGTGGGCCTGAAATTTATTTGTTAGTAGCATTGTCAAGTTTAATATGATTTTGAAAGTGTGAGAGGATACCTGGGATAAATAAGGATAGTTATTGGATTCAAATAATCAGAATTTTTTTTTTTTTTAAGTTAATGGAATTGCCCTTATATTACATGAATTGATATAAGCTTTAGATACTGTCAAAAACGAAACTACTTAGCAACTCAGCTAGATAGTGGTTTTTTTCCTCTTCATGCTTCCTTCACAGTGCAATAATAAGTTCTTTTCTTAACTAAATGTAAGGAACTATCCTTTCTTCTTCATTTGCTCATTACTATTTTTTGGATGAACAGATTGAAAAACCTTTACAGAGACATGGAGGCAGGCTTGAGCACAATGAGACATACTGTGGTTCCTGTTATGGTGCAGAAGCGGTAAGCTCTGTATTTTTCACCAGTGACTAAAATATCTTCCGTACATTGTAATTGTAGATGTCAACTGAATATCATTTTAGAACTGTAAAATCATGAATTGTTATTTGTGAAGCTGTGTTCCTTGTGTTATGGCTATAATATGTGTTACATTATCAACAGCCCTTAATAAAGCTTAATTCAGTTGTTAATTGAGAATGAAATGTTGAAATTGTGTGTAATTTGAATGTTGATAGATGATCTTTATGTGATTAATATAAGAGAATTGCCTTGTATTCCATATGGACGATTTTTCTTAAGCATTTTTACCTTGCAGTCAGATGAGGATTGCTGTAATTCCTGTGAGGAAGTCCGTGAAGCATACCGAAAGAAAGGTTGGGCACTATCAAATCCAGATTTGGTTGACCAGGTTGGTAGCTTGAGATCTTTTTATCAAATTTGTTCTTGGTGAGCACAGAAGTAACTTGAACCATAATGAATTACATGACTACTGAACTTTGATTATCATTTATCTTATGAAGAGAAAATACACTTTTATATGTTGGCTTTGTGAAGATGTTTTGTCCCTGTATTTCATACTGCATTTAACGCTCATAATCGCATTTTTGGGTTGATAGATGTTTCTGGTAAGATGTTTAGTTGACTGGGTTTGTCCTTGCTGTTGTGTAAGATCTTACTCTTTCTTCCACCTACTTACCTGCTTCAGATCATGAGTTTTATGTGATCTTTAGCTTTAAGCTATACAAGTTGAAATAAACAAAATCGGACTGGATTTTTTCTCCCATCAAATATAAGTTGGATAATTCTTAATTTGATTGGTTGCTATTGGAACTGGCATGGATGGGAAGTGCAAACCATAATTTTTTCGCAGTCTGAATTTGAGGAAAATTAGAGTCATTGGTGATTGTTTATTGCTTGACTGAGTTTTTGTATTTTATGCTTGAATAGCAAGAGCTACTAGTATTTGTTGTATTCCCAGAATTTCCTCAGGAAGACCATGTAGTTCTTTAGTTAGATTGTCTGCTGTATTTTAATGTCTTGAATTGCCTCTTTGAGTAAGTTACTATTCATTGGCTTTCGTATGACACATGCGAATGTTTTTGCTTAGAAATAATTAATCTTAAGTCACATATATGGGACATTAGTCTGTGGAAATTGGGACATATAAGGTAATAGCCTAGGCCAATACAGGTCATATAAAAGGCGATTGGTTCAGCTAGTATGGGCGCATCAATAGAGTAGAATAACTTTTTATTTGGCTGTTCTTACTATTTTTTCCATGAACCCTGATAATAATGCTTTTCCACTCCCTTTACAATTTAGAATAGTGAAATTTATGTTTGTTGAATATGCTTACTGCAAACTCTAATTAGAAAATTAGTCAAGTAACAGTCTTTCATTTTCTATCGAACAGTGCAAGAGAGAAGGGTTTCTACAGAGAATTAAGGAAGAAGAAGGTGAAGGATGTAATGTGTATGGATTTCTGGAAGTTAATAAGGTGGCTGGTAATTTTCATTTTGCCCCTGGAAAAAGCTTTCATCAATCAGGTGTTCATGTACATGACTTAATGGCATTTCAAAAAGATAGTTTTAATGTAAGACATGTTACTTTACTTAATTATTCTGTAGATATAAAAGAAAATTTTTGCATTATCAGATTCCTTTCTGATCTTTGCAGCATGCCTTGTTATATAAGCCAATAAGTTAACTTTATAATATGTGATGCAGATAAGTCACACAATCAATAAATTAGCTTTTGGAGAACATTTTCCGGGTGTTGTGAATCCTCTTGACGGGTGACATTCCTCTTTAATTTGGCTTTGAATTGAGCTTGAAAGCTTTGGCTATTTTTGAGATTGTGTATATTGGTATTGTTCTTGTTCACTTACCGTTAGTTTCTTATCTAAATTTTTTTCAAATTCCAGTGTGCAATGGACACAAGAAACACCAAGCGGGATGTATCAATATTTTATCAAGGTAAAGATTCTTTATGAATGCTTCTATATATTCTATACATCATTTTTTTTTTCCTTCCCATATTATCTAGTATGGAAGCCAAAGGCATTATAATTTCCCCAGTGTCTGGATCATTAGTTTTATAAACTTCCTTTTGGTTCTAAATTAATTTACGTTTCTTCTTGATATTTCCTGTTCTAAAAGACAAGCAATTCGTCTGATTTCTTTTCTCGATAGGTGTTGGCTAAGCTATTTGGATATTAATATGTTCTAACTTCTCTCCATCTCTGAGTGCGTGTGAAAGAATATTTGGGTACATTGGGAATGTGCATTTATTAGTCTTGTAGGAGAAGTAAATGAAACACAACAAACAAATAAGAATTTTTGGGGTTTCAACATGGATGTGTCTTGACTTTGTCTTCATTAGCCTTTTACAATCTGTATCCCTATCTGATGGCATCAATTTCACCATCATTTAGATGTTAATCTTGTAAGTTATTGAATGTAACAACGTATCATTTGTTCATATTTCTTCATCTTTTTCCTCTGCAGATAAGAAGAAAAAATTATTGCTTCAGTCCTATTCTTTTCGTTTTATTATGATTATGATAATGATTATTATTATAATTATAATAAGTGCACCTATCTCTCAATTAGGCTATGTGATATGAATAAAAGATCTGAAAGCAACATTATTAAGCTACAACTCCATTCCTTTTTAAGTGAATAAAGGCCCACAAAGAGGCTATAAATTGGACTCTATTCCATATAACAAAAGGCCTCTTTCTTTTCTTGATTCTTCTAAAATTCTCTTATTCCTTTGTTGCCAGTCTACCCAAAAAATTGTCAAAATAACACAATTCCGAAGAACTTTAGCTCTCTCTCTTTTTCCCAAAGCAGTGAACATAAATGAGACAAAATTATTTATAATCATTTTAGGTAATGTGAATTTATTTTATATATTTTTTTTAGTAAATAAAAGTATTATAATTTATCTTTTAGTAAAATAAAATAAATTTAAATAAATCTTAATTGAAATAATTTTATTCTAATCTACTTTTGATAAAATAAAATTGAGTAAATGTTTTCTGATATTACATCAAAATTATTGTAATTCGTTTTACTCTTTAAAATTATTTATAAATGAACTGCATATTCTAGAGCCCCCAAGGTGGTGATTTGGGAGTGCAGCTCGTGCAGTATTCTGGATCCACTCTGGATTGCAATGTGGTGGCCAAAGATATTGTTGAAATTTTAAGTCCTATCCCATGTCCAAGTTCTGGTCACCTGACATGCCCTAAAAAATTTTTTATGGCAGTAGATTATATTGAATTATTGTTCTGTCTTTATGTCTACATGCTTGGACTTACCCTTGTTTATCTAGTAGGAACTTTTTGTATGAGCTTTCACGATTGCCACTTACTTTTCACTGGGTAAATGAGATGAAAAACTTTTCCACTTTGAGGTTTTTTTAACAATGATCTCCTTTATTTTGCAGGTTGTGCCTACTGTGTACACAGATGTGCATGGCCACACTATCCAGTCAAATCAGGTATGGTTAGACCTTTTCAAGTCGCCAGTTTCTAATTTTGGTCTTGATTTTGTTCAGAATGATATAACATTCATAACAATTGTTCTTGGCAGTTCTCTGTAACCGAACATTTCAGGAATGCAGACGTAGGTCGTCTTCAGACCCTTCCAGGAGTCTTCTTCTTTTATGACCTGTCTCCAATCAAGGTGGGTTTTACTGATACCTTGGCATAAGCCAGTTTAATGTCTGATTTCTGGTTATTCACTGGTGACTTGAAATTTGGTGGTTTTTCTTCTCTACTGGGCTTGTTTTATATTATCTGATTTGCTTGTTGCAGGTGACTTTCACAGAGGAACATGTTTCTTTCTTGCACTTCCTGACTAATGTTTGTGCTATAGTTGGAGGTAATTATCAAACCCTATTTTTCAATTCTCAACTGGAAAGAAAAGAAGACAAAATTAAGAAAGAAGGGAAAGGAATGATACGAGATAGTCTCTTTTCTTTTACTGTTTATTTTGGATCTGCTATCTCTATCTGAAATGCTTTTATGTATTAATGAGATGATGTCATTATCCTTGTATAACCATCACTACTGTTTGAAGTAGAACTTTTCCTTTTTTCTACTTCCTACGTGTTCTTGTTATTTTTTAATTTTATGCACATGAAATAATTCGCTTTGTGATTGTTAGTACAGAAATTTCTTGAAAAACGGTTATTGCCATTTTTTTCCATGATGGATAACGTCTCCAATTCATATGTTTTAAATGTTATATTTTAAATTTAGTCCTCTTTTCCCATTTGAATTTCTCAAACAAAAGACTTAAATCTAAACTACTTGGTGCTTGGCTTCTATAAATTTAGGCCGCAAATTTTTCTGTTTATTGATCAAATTTTACAGTATATATTGAAAACTTGTGTTGAATGGATGTGTAACAAAGTTTTCAATCTGTGTACAGGTGTTTTCACTGTTTCAGGAATATTAGATTCATTTATATACCATGGTCAAAAGGCAATCAAGAAGAAGATGGAAATTGGTAAATTTAGTTGATAATCGATCCTGTTGGCATATGTTACTGCTGTATTTGGTTTGTCCAACAGTTGCTGGCTTATCGGGGAATATCAAATGAAGAAAATGGGAACCCTGGTACGGACTCTCCCCAGTTGGGTCAATCAGCTACTTTTATCAAAAAGAAGGTTCTGTTGGATTACTGAATTAAGACTAATTTCTTAGTTGATTTGATCTGCCAAATTGTCTTAAACTGCACTGTCGATGTGAGTATCTGTTTGAGAGAAAAAGGGGTTTCTAATTTTTTAGCTGGAGAGCTTACTGAAACTTATGAGGTGAGTATAGTTGCATCACACATGATAAGTCTTGTAAGTTCATTATTGGAGTCCATATAGATATATTTTTCTTATCTGGATTAACCACGTCGAATGTTTACCTTAAGTGATAACGTCTGAATGGTTCTACCTGTCATGAGTACATTCAATTTTCTTAATGCATGATACTATTTATGCTTGAAAGTAGTCATTAATGTCTGAAAATTTAGCACTGAAGACTTTAAATTTACAAATGGTGAACAAAGATGGGAAGGCTGTGAAGCAAAGGTGAGAACTGCCTTAGGATTTTATACAGCAAATTTTTGGCGTTGAGCTAACTCACGAGTAATGTCTTACACAACTATGGTGTCGACTGTGGAGCGTCAACTGATACTAGAGGGTTAGACGAACATGGAGGGATAAGATGTTTTCATAAATTTTGATCCCATTTCTTGCGCTGACCATACATTAAAAAAGTAAGTAATTTAAAGGTATTGAAAATTAAAGAATGCAACACAGGACTTAAGGTAAGTTGTTAATAAGTTTGTCATTTATTTTTGTCGGGCTGACACAATAGTGCATGACTAGTAATAGGTTGAGATCATTTAAGTTGGGCGAAATTTATTTTGGTGCTTACTTTTTCTCAAATTATTTTTTTTTTTATTTGCGTCATCTTGAACTTTTTAAAAATTCTGCATTTTAGTCTTTTTGATTAAATGTTTTTACAGTTAAATAATGTAGAATATGCACATGGATTATTTTACCTTTAATAATAAATTATTAAGTTAAAAATATAATTTTACTCTTTATTTTTTTTTTAATTTTAATTTATACATTCAATAAATGTATAAAAAAATCCTTAAATATTAAAAATACAAAAAAAATAATTAAAAAAATTAAATCTAAAATTAAAAAATTAAAAAAATAAAAAAATTATTATAATAAATAACTAATTTATAAAAATTAAATAATTCGAATAACACTTTAAATTGATATTAAAATATAAAAGATAAATTTTATAGGAAAATAAATTACCAACATATAAAAATAAAAAATAAAAAATAAATTGTTAAAGTAATAAAAAATTTAAAAAATAATTTTTAAGAATGCTAGGAGGAGTGATTATTACTTTTAAAAATTAAATAAATTATTAAAGTAATTTTTAATTATTTTTAATTTTTTATTTTTTATTTTTTTTATTTTTATCCTTAATTTTTATTTTTGTGTGTAATAATTAAAATATATCTAGCACCGTTAAATGTGACTAACTGTTGGCTAATGGAATGATTAAATCGATAAATTTTTAAATAAAAAAACTAGGGACCACGGTAGCTAAAAAAAATATCGATCAAGAAGTAATAATTTTAAAAAATTTCGGAATTAAAATAATTTTTGGCCCACTTGAGTTAATTTCACTAATACCCTGAATTTAAATAAAATTATACTCTCAGCTAAATTTTTTATTTTAGGGTTTTATTAAGAAGTAACCTATTTTGGAGATCCAAGTTAACACAAATGTGAAATTCTTGTAAATATAACTCATTTTTCTTATGAAAGTACCATCTTACCCATACTCACAACAAATTTGAAATTTTTCTCTTCACTTATGTTATAATATTTCAATCGTATCGAGATATAATACCACTATTAGAAAATCTGAACGTTGTTAAAAAATTCTATCATAATTCTCATTTGTCGGATATTTGGCTACTTTTTTTGTTAATTTTGTATAACGTTAGCTCATATCGTTTAACTGTATTGTTTTAAGACTGCAATTTGATTGTTTGGGCAAGTCTTAACTTGCATCAATTGTTATAATGTGATAGCAATTGGTGATCTGTTTTACTTAATTATACTCTACAGCGTTGAGAATTTCTAACGATATTAAAATAACATACTTGTGTGCAGTATCTCAAGCACGTTGAGATGACATATCATAGTTAGGAAATCTTGAAGTTGTTAAGAACTACTAGCATGACTCCATTTGTATAATTGCAATAAAATTTGTAAATTTCATTTAAAATATCATATTTTTACATGAATATTTCATAAATTATCAAATCTCCTCGATAGGAGAATCAAAGTTACATATTGTCAGTTACTTTTAAGATGACAAAAAAGAAAGACTTGTATCCTCCCCTATCTTTAATTATGTAAAGAGAACGACAAGTGACTTGTTCTTGGTGGGTTCTTATCAATTGTTGCAAAAATTTAACAAGATATGTATTTCAATATTTGTTAAATTGACTGAATTTCATGGATTTATATTATTTATTGCTTATTATAGCTCATTAGAGACACGACACACAACTCTACTAATTTCTAAAAATATAAAATTAAGTTGCAACAGGATGCTATCATGTGGTCTTATATATTATTGATTGCTTATTATAGCACATGGGTGGTTGAGATTATCAAACCCTTACCTTCCTCTCCAATTAGAGATGGCACCGGTTGGGTTCAAACCGAACCTGGCGGTTCCTAACAGGAATTAGACGGCCCGATTATGGTTCTGGTTAGGAATCGGGAACTAAACCTGCACTAGACGGTCCCGGTTCCGGTTCCCCATTTTTTAAAACCGGAACCGTCAGTTCCAGAATAGGCAGGAACCAAAACGGTTCCTATTCAAATTCGGTTTCAATATTAAAAAAAATTAATTAATATAACTATTGGGGCCTGACAAGCCCCAACGATTATACGGCTCAAGCCCAACAGTAACATTATTTATGGGCAGTTCAGCGAAATTTTTTTAAAAAAATTAAAATTACAAAAAATAATAAGCCAGGTCCCAACGGTTATAGGGCCAACAACGATATTGTTGTTGGGCTAATCTTTTTTTAAATATGTTTTGAAAAAAAATAATTTGGGAACAGGAATCGAACCCTAGCCATGTATACTCCAATGCATGTTGGCACAAAAGATACTGAAAATAAGGAGATTTGGTGGACTCCTAAAAAATAGGAGGGAGGTTATCATGTGGTCTCTACAAATATTCATTTCATTCGTTTACTCCCTTTTGATAATCGATTAAGGTTTTTATCAAAGAATCTTTTTAACAAGATCTCATAATATATAGGAAAATAAATCTGTTTGTAGCATGTTCGTATGAGATGGCCTCATTCTGGGGAGTACTTCATTCCTTCTTCAAATTATGTCTGTTTGTAGCATGTTCGTATGAGATGGCCTCATTCTGGGGAGTACTTCATTCCTTCTTCAAATTATAACTTTTTGTCCTCAGACACTTTATCCTAGGAGCCGACTTGTCTAAGGAGGAATTTAACTCACAAAACCGAGTGTGAAAACTAGTTATGCTTGAAAGTAGTCATCAATGTCTAAAAATTTAGCACTGATGATCATAAATTTACAAATGGTGAATAAAGATGGGAAGGCTGTGAAATAAAGATAAGAACTGCCTTTGGATTTTATACAGTAATTTTTTGGCGTTTAGTTAACTCATGAGTCATGAGTAATGTCTTACACAACTGTGCCCCGATAGAGGGTTAGCAGAACATGGAGAGGGATAAGTTGTTTTCATAATCCCTTTTTTGCATTGAACATACATGAGTATAATAAAGAAAAATATCACAAGAAATTGAAAGGTATTGGAAATAAAAGAATGCGACCCAGGACCTAAAGTAAATTGTTAATAAGTTTGTCACTTTATTTTTTTCAGCTGATATATGGCTAAGAATCTGTCGACGTCTATTTAAATTAAGCATCTATCAAAATAGGCAATCGGGAACATAATGAAAAGTTTTTGACTTATAGTGTAAATTGTAATTCTATAGGGGCTCATATGAACTATTTTGAAACCATATGGGTCAAACTATATTTTTATCATAAAGTGCTGTCATCCCTAGACATGGCCATTGGAACCGAACTGGCGGTTCCGGTTCCGGAACCGCCGGTTCCGGTTCCTTTTTTTGTGTAACCGGAATCGGGACCGGGGAGGTCCCGGTTCCAGTTCCGGTTGGAATCGGGGGGGAACCGCCGGTTCCGGTTCCTCCTCGGTTCTTTTGGAACTGACGGTTCAACCATTGGTTGAACCGCCGGTTCCAAAACCGGAACCGGCCCAAATAAAAAAAAATTTTGAATTTTTTTTTTCAAATTAAAAAATGAAAAAAATTTAATAAAAAGTTAAAAAAATTAAACTAATGAATAAACCAAAGGTAATAAATCATTGTGGATGGACAATTAAAACTTTAGAAGTGTGTACATATATATATATATATATATATATATATATATATATATATATATGCAAAGGTAGTTTCAAAATATATTCACTTTCAATGTAGGATTGGTTATATATATAGATAAGTAAAGATGGTTCAAGTCTTGTGCACTTTCAATGTGAGATTTGAGAATATAGTCAAAAATGTTCTACACTAGTCCCACATTGAAAGTAAAAGAGAAGTGTAGGAGATGAAGTTTTATATAAAATGATAGTAAGTAGTCCCACATTGAAAAGAAAATTGTAGTGTAGGAAGTTGAGTACTTATAAGTAGTCCCACATTGAAAAAAAAAAAAGAAGTGTAGGAAGTTGAGTGCTTATAAAAGGGATGAGTATTTGTTGGGTTATGATTTAAGTGATATGTGGCCCAACAATAGTATTGGGTCATTTACTCATGTTTATTATAAATTATTATATGGCCCAACAGTGTTGGAATATTATATATATATATATATATATATATATATATATATATATATATATATATATATCCTAATATATATATGTATACTAATATATATATATATATATACATATATGTTGGGATATATATTAGTATACATATATATACATATATGTTTTTACTAATATATATCCCAACATATATGTATATATATATATATATATATATATTTGTTTATATATATATATTAGTAAAAAATTTAAAAAAATTAAAAAAAAAAAAATCGGGAACCGAACCGGAACCGTCGGAACCGGGCGGTTCTGTGAACCGGCGGTTCCGGTTTTTTTTTAAGGCTTAACCGAAACCGGGACGGGCTGTCCCGGTTCCGGAACCGGTTTTGAACCGGAACCTAAGGTTCCGGTTCAAAACCGCCGGTTCGGTTCGAACCGCCCGGTTCGAACCGAACCGGGGCCATCCCTAGTCATCCCGCTCCCAACTGCAAGTTTTCAAACAAGATGGGTGTAAATAAAAATATTGTAATTCATAAGGACTAGATTATATTTTTATCATAGGGTTTAAATGTACTATTTTAAAAGTTATGGGAACCAAAATATAATTTATCACTATAACAGGCCAATAACGGCTAGTTGATTTTTTTGCCTAAAAATTCATTCATTCAGCCATATTTTAGTGCTTCCAAGAGTAGGGATGGCTGCAGTTCCAGAACTGGCGGTTCCGGCTGTAGAACCACCGGTTTCGATTTTTTTGGGAGGAGAATCGGAACTGGGAGATATCGGTTTTGAAACCGGCTAGGAACCTCCGGTTCCGGTCCCTCCTCTGATTCTTTGAACCGGAACCGACCTCCTATTTTATTTAAAAAAAAATTAAAGTAATTTAAATATAATGTAAAAAAAATAAAAGTAGGTTGTACTTGCACTTAATTTGAAATAAAATTGTAAAAAAAATAAAATTATGATAAAATTGAAATAAAATTATGATAATATTATAAAACTCTAAAAGTAAAATAAAATTTAAATAATTAAATAAGAAATTTGGGCTTGCACTTAATTTTACCTTAATTAAGCTGTTTACGTATCCTGTAGAAAGAATCAAAGCCCCACATAGTTCTCTTACCTTTTATTTATCTAAGTATGATCAATTATCACTCGTACCTTCGGTGGCTGTTGTATCGCCGTTGGTGTCGAAGAAGTTGTTGTCGTCAGATGGTCAGTCCATTTCCTGCTGCATGTATGAAGCGGTCCAGTCGTCAACACAGACCTGGATCTGAATTAAGTCTGGACTCATCAACGATCGTCTCTTGTCGAGAATGTTGCCGTCAACGCTAAATTCATGTTCGACTGCCACGGTCGAGACAGGGGTTTCAAAAATTTGTTTGGCAATGATGGCCAAAATTAGAAAGTTTGTCTGGTGATCCCTCCACCTGTTTTGAAGGTTGAAGTTGTTATCGTCCACAAACTCAAATGCGATGTTTAAGTAAACATCAACCTCTGAAATAAAAGTTGATGATGATGAAGACATACCCACCATTTTCTTTGATTTTTTTAGACAACAAACTTGACCCTAACTTCATTAATGTTTAGGGAACACTAAATTTAGAACCGCTTATATCTGGTTGCTGAACAATAATGTTCAGCGAGGGACCGTATATAGAACGGTATTCATCATATAGTTCATAAAATAAAGTCCTAACATTATTTTATAAAGAATTAATTTCTATATCAATTATACCTAAATATTGATAATAAATAGTATAATATTCATATAAATTATCAAATTTATGCCTAGGATCCAAAACTGATGCAATTACATAAATAATAGGAATCTCCCTATAATAATTTAACCATTTTAATTTCATTGCTTTTACATATTCAATTAAAAATGGTTGTTGCATAGAGCATACCTAGAAGCTGTGTTGACTGGAGGTCCTTGGGTAATTGCCAACCAATACCTTGCAGCTCAAAAGTGGTGACCTAATTTTGTGCATGGAGAGGATTCGATTCAAAAACTACCAGTTTGGGTCAGAATCTCAAGGCTACCTATGGAATGGATGGAATCCGAAATTCTATGGAGCATAGTTGGACTGTTGGGAGCAATGTGTAAGGTCGACCTCATAACAAAATCGTAGGCCCGGGGAAG
Organism: Xanthoceras sorbifolium; assembly: GCA_003430845.1. Classification (NCBI taxonomy): domain Eukaryota; kingdom Viridiplantae; phylum Streptophyta; class Magnoliopsida; order Sapindales; family Sapindaceae; genus Xanthoceras; species Xanthoceras sorbifolium. Next base: position 19,930,146 of record CM010617.1, on the reverse strand, counting down.
ATTTGAGAGAATGTGTGTGGAGATTGATGCATCTCAACCTCTTAGAAGTACGCTGAAGATTGATGGCAGGTATGTTCGAATTGAATACGAAAGCTTGGGTCTGATATGCTTCAACTGTGGTAGGGTTGGTCATGGGAAAGACAACTGCAGAATAGGTGCCCAGGAATATCATGGGGATGAAGCTAAACATGAGGCTGTGGTTTCGCAGGAGCCAAACAAGCCTAATGAGTTTGTCCATGGATGGTGGTCTCTGACAACAAAAATGGGAGGCGTCAATGGGGTAATAACCAGAGCAGGAGAATGGCTGATAGTGGCAAGTAGCCTGGTAAGGGTAATTCTGACAGTGTTGAAAGGCCCAATAAAGGAAAACAAACTAAAGGGGGTTTAGTTAAAGCTAGCAAGGAGATGAGTATGTCTAAGACTAATAGTGGGCGAGTTGAGGGGATTGCAAAATTTGGGTAAGAAGAATCTAGCGACTACAAAACATAACTCTTCTAAAGGTTTGAGGTTTAATATCTTGGTTGATTCTTTTGTAGATCAGGATACTAACAGGGAGATTCCTACTAAAAATATTTTGGCTGAGAGCACTAATATTGGTGGAAGGAAACAAGGGACGGGAAGTAGCAAGAATGGTGGGAAAAGTACAGCTCGCATAAGTGATGGCAGCTCCTTCTCCAAGGCTGTTGGGGAGTCCAGAAACAGGGGCAGCAGTAAGAAGGATGATAAGCTTAAAACCTCCCAGCCTAAGGCCCCTCATGTTGTTTATAAGGGCACTGGTAAGGTTTTTGGTGGCAAAAATATACAGAAAGTTGACTCCATGATGTGTAAAAAGGCTAATGATATCCTTAAAGATTGGTGTACAACAACAACTTTATAGAGAACTCATGGATAGTGACATGCAAGTCTGCAAGCAGGCTCCTGATCCACCCAAGGATACTACTCAAGAACCAGACTCTGTTTCTGCATAAGAAAAGAGAATTCCTGTTAACCTTGAAGACCATATGTGCCTTGAAGAGGCAGCTTTCGATTTAAATGAGGCAATGGTGGTGGCGTTGGAGTAAATCTCCATTAGGTCTGTTCGTCCATCTCTTTCTTTTCCTGATATTGTGTTGTTGAAATGTTAAAGGTGCTGGTAAGAGTACTTTTACTAGAACTGTTCTAGATATGCGGAGGATCTATCATTTTGATATTTTTTGTTGTTCTTGAACCTAGTATTAGTTGTGCTAGGGCTGCTAAAATTATTAAGGTGTTGGGCTTCTCTAATTCTTTTATGGTGGAGGTCGAGGGTTTTTCTAGTGGGCTTTGGTTGCTTTGGAGTGACCCCAAAGTAAAGTTAGAAATTATTGATAACTCTAGGCAATCTATTATTGTCCTTGTTCTGTGTGGAAACTATTTTTGGGTGCTTACTATTATTTATGCTAGTCATACGGTTAACCTCAGAGGTAAGCTTTGGAACTACCTTGATATTATTAGAAGATGCTTTAATGATCCATAGATTTTTATGAGTGATTTCAACAAAATTGTTAGTAGTGTGGAGAAAAGGGGTGGTAGGGCTCATTTCTCTAAGAGTGGATTTGCGACGTGGATCTACAAAAATGATATGATTGATATGAGTTTTATTGGTCAAAACTTTACTTGGAAGACCAATAGGGGTATAGGTGAGGAGATTTGGGTTAGACTTGATAGGGCCCTCTGTTCGATGGATTGGAGAATCAAGTTCTCTGAGGGTTTCATTAGACACCTCTCGAGAGTAAACTCTGATCATTGCTCTATCTTGCTCCATTTGGACAGCCCTCATATCCCTAGAGGCACCTTCAGGCCTTTTAGATTCGAGGCGATGTGGTTGAATCATGAGAATTTCCCTAGTTTGATCCTTGATAAATGGGAGTCGTATGAGGGGAGTATTAATTTGAAGCTGCATATGATCTCCGAATATTTGAAGAACTGGACCAAGGTGGAGTTTAGGTGTATTTTCAATAATAAGAAAGGGGTTTTGGCTAGATTGCAAGGTATCCAAAACAACCTTAGTAGATATTATAATAAGAGATTTGTAGTCCTTGAAGAAAACCTTCTTTCCGAGTACAATAAGATCATTGATCAAGAGGAGATTTTTTGCCTCTAAAAATCCAGAAATAGTTGGTTAAATGAGGGTGATAGGAATACCAAATTTTTTCACCTCTCTACCTTAATCAGAAGAATGCGTAATAAGCTTGAAGGGCTCAAAAGAGATGATGGGATTTGGGTTAGTGAGGCGGAAGATATGAAAAATATTGTGGTGGATTATTTTAAATCGCTTTTTGTGAAGTCGAGTAATGCTAGGGATTATGGTGACCTCCCTAGGTTATTCCCGGTGCTAGAAGGAGATAGATTGGCTGGCTTGGGTTCTAAGGCTAGTGAAGAATAAGTGAAGCTCAATGTCTTTAGTATTGGTGGTCTCAAAGTGTAACACCCCATGACCCAATCCGCTCAGACCGAATCAGGAAGCGCTACCATATACTGAAATCTCTACTTCACTTTTATAAAACCATACTTTTAAAATTAAAACGTAAACTTTAATAATGACCCAATAAAATTTCTGAAAATTTCGCCAGAGTTTCCTTTATTTTTCTGACTTTCCAAAACCTGTTTTCAGTAAAATCATAAAATCAACACTTCAAATTTATCATATCACTTTTGCGCACCCTTCCAAATTTAGTGCGACTTTCCAAACATTTCATACAAACTATTTAATCAAAATCAATTCAAAAGTGATAAAATCCATAATTCCGTAAAACATAAACATTTATAGAAAATATGTAAAAACAACACAACTTTTACAAATATTTACAAAATCCTTCTGTATATGCATGCTAATCAAAAACATATAAATGGACATAAAAACACTACCCAAAAGCTCAGGAATGATGTGACTCTGATCCCTACTCCTGCAGATTCAATTCTTCACTTCTTTATCAACTCTAGAATCTTCTTTACCTACGCGCGACAAAAATCAACGCCCTAAGCATATTGCTTAGTGGGTGTACACAAAACTGAATTTTTACAAATATACTTTAATAACATTTTAATCGATTAATCAGAAATATAGATAACAAATAAATGTTCAAATATGGGGCTCAATTCAATTCATACCAAAATAAAAATCATATCAATCTCAAATATTTTCATATCATATTTCTATTTCTATTTCGGCTCCTGATACACATAACATATATTACAGGACTGGATTACGGGTTGTTCGACATCGGACACTCGGTGCCTCCCCGCCGAACCCATTTCGACATGGGACACTCGGTGCCTACCCGTCGAATGGTATCACATGCATCTAATCTCGACATCGGACACTCAGTGCCTACCCGTCGGAAATGTATCATATCAACTCCCTACCCTAAGACCGGCACTCGGGGCCTGTACTATCCATAGGGAGGTACATCACAATATTTCGGTGCAGTACTGCTATATAACCCAATTGACATGTCAACCTCCTATATCCGTATCTATATTCATATATATCAGAGCCATTTTACAATATCATGTATCAAAGTCAATATCAACACATTTCATTTCTTTCAAAATCAATAAATTCAATTTTCAAATCATTCAATTTTAATTTCGAAATTTCAATTCCGAAATACAATTTCACAAATCACTTTCTTATATTCAAATTTAACTTTCAAATATTTTAAATCCATAAATATATTTTTGACATCCAAATTTCATTAAGAATCATATATAAAAGAAATATACAAAATCATATACGAATATATTTCTCAAATCAATAATCACATCAAATCAATCCAAAAATATATTCAAATATATTTCTGAAACCAATATTCACATCAAATCAATTTAAAATCATATTCGATTATATTTCACAAACCAATATTAAATCAAAATGCCCCAAAATCATTTTTCGATACATTTCACAAACATTATATAATCAAAATCACCTTCAACTATATTTCTCATAACAATATTAAAATCAAAACGTATTAAAATCAACTCATAATATTATTCACAATCAATATTTCAGATATAAACTATATTTTAAGAATACGTAATTTAAATTATTCCAAAATCAATTTCAAACTATAATCATTATAATTCAAATAACTCAACATTAATAAAATTCAATCAATCCGAAATATTCTGGAAAACTAAAAATTCGAAAACTAATGTACACCGCACCTAGATAATTCCTCGATACTTTTCTTTTCTTCTTCTTCTTCTTCTTCTTCTTCTTCTTCTTCTTCTTCTTCTTCTTCTTCTTCTTTCTCTCTTTGGCCGAGTTAGCTTCTGGTCTGGTTTTGTTTTTGTTTTGCTGAGTGTCTTTTTTTGTTTGACTTGCACTTTGTATCTTCTTCTTCTTCTTCTTCTTCTTTCTCTCTTTGGCCGAGTTAGCTTCTGGTCTGGTTTTGTTTTTGTTTTGCTGAGTGTCTTTTTTTGTTTGACTTGCACTTTGTATCTTCTTCTTCTTCTTCTTCTTCTTTCTCTTCTTCTTCTTCTTCTTCTTTCTCTCTTTGGCCGAGTTAGCTTCTGGTCTGGTTTTGTTTTTGTTTTGCTGAGTGTGTTTTTTTGTTTGACTTGCACTTTGTATCTTCTTCTTCTTCTTTCTCTCTTTGGCCGAGTTAGCTTCTGGTCTGGTTTTGTTTTTGTTTTGCTGAGTGTGTTTTTTTGTTTGACTTGCACTTTGTATTTGGCTTCTTCTTCTTCTTTCTCCTTCTTTCTCTCTTTGGCCGAGTTAGCTTCTGATCTGGTTTTGTTTTTGTTTTGCTGAGTGTGTTTTTTTGTTTGACTTGCACTTTGTATTTGGCTTTTGGGCCCCGTTTGGTATGCGAGATTGGATTGAATTATTTTATGGGATTTGATTGGACTGGGGTTCTTTTTTCTCCTTCTTTCTCTCTTTGGCCGAGTTAGCTTCTGGTCTGGTTTTGTTTTTATTTTGCTGAGTGTGTTTTTTTGTTTGACTTGCACTTTGTATTTGGCTTTTGGGCCCCGTTTGGTATGCGAGATTGGATTGGATTATTTTATGGGATTTAATTGGACTGGGGTTGGACTGAATTGGATTGGATTAAATATAATACTATTTATTATTTGGTGTAACATGGGATAAGGCTAAAATAATCCAATTTATTGTTTGGTGTAATATGGGATAGGACTAAAATAGTACAATCTTATGTTTGGAATAATTAGGGATTAGACTAAAAATAATGTGATGAAATATTTATTATATAATTATAATAATAATTTTAAATATAATTGTCTATTAAAATAAAAAAAATAATTGAATAAAAAATATAAATTTAATTTTTTAAAATAAAATAATTAAAAAATTAATTTAAATCATATTAATCTATTGTAAATTAATTTAAATCATATTAATCTATTTTTTATACCATCAGAAGAAAATGGAAATGGAGAAAATGAAAATGAATAAAATTTGGGGAAGATGACGAGAGTGGAGAGAGGAGTATGGGTAGGTGATAGAAAAGTGAGTAATTAATATGTGGGGCCATGTGTTTTTTTTTTTAAAAAAAAAAACAGAGTCCAGCCTTTTAGCTAGTCCAGAGATTACTAAGGGTGGGGGGTGTCTTGGGTTTGTATAATCCGGTAGTGGTGGGACTATATTTTCACTCGGTATTGTTAGTCCCCTGTTAAATTGTGTCACCAAACATAGGACTGGGACAAAAATAGTTCAATCCGGTCCTAATCCTCTCTGCCAAACATGGCCTTGGTGTTTTATGGTTTGAACAAGTGGAATTCCACTTGTCAAGCTTTTATATATATATATATAAATATTTCAACAATTTTAATTTGCTCCCTTGAACTTATTAAAATCCTAAAATGGCAACAACTTCACAATTAATTATATATAATTTATCAATCATCCTTGAATTATCAAACTAACCCACCAATTACATTCCATCTCAATAATATTCCAAAAATATTCCACACTTATCCAATCACCAAATTGACTTTACCAATGTTTAATTGGACCCATTATCATCCAAATGCCCTATGAAAATAATATCTCTAATGGGATTTCACTCAGTTAAAATCACTATTCATTTATACACTATACATCGAATATATATACTTTCCACCAATTTAAATCATATACTTAACTATTGCATGCTTAATAATCATTAATAATAATACTTTTCATAATTATGAAAAATTAGGGGCGTTACACAAAGCCCCTGGACCTGATGGGTTTTCGACTATCTTCTTCCATAAAAACTGGGCTGCTTGTAAACTGGATTTGTATAACCTTGTCAACAGCAGTTTACAATAAGGATCCATCCCTTGCAAGCTGCAACATTAATCACACGCTAATCATGCTTGTCCTAAAGATTAACAGCTCCTTAGCATGAAGCATCTTCAGTCGGTAAGTCTTTGTAACACTGTTTACAAAGTTATTAGTAAGGTTCTGGTGAATAGGATGAGGGATTTGTTACCAGATTTGGTGAGCCCGACCAAGAGGCCTTTGTCTCGAGCCGCCAAATCCAGGACAATATTATTGTTGCTCAGGAGACTCTCCATAAATTCAAGACAACCAAGGGGAGGATGGGTTTTTACGCTTGGAAAATTGACTTATCCAAAGCGTAGGACAGGTTACAATGGAGTTTTATTAAAAAGGTCCTGGAGGAGGCTGGTTTTGGTGGTAGATTTAGTGCTCTCATCCTTTTTTGTGTTTCTACTGTGTAGTATAAGGCCATTGTGAATGGAGAGGCCAAGGAGAGCTTTTGCCTAGAATGAGATATTAGGCAAGGAGACCCCCTATCTTCTTACCTCTTTGTGCTTTGCATGGAGAAACTCTCGCACATTATTAATCAGAAACTTGGTGAAAGTGCTTGGAAGGCTGTTAGGGTGTCGAGAGGAAAGCCTTTGATTTCCTACCTTTTCTTTGCGGACGACCTTATCCTTTTTGGGCAATCCACTATTGCTCAAGCTAGGCTTATGAAGGACTGCCTAGACCTCTTTTGTGAGTATTCGGGGCAAGTCATAAGCTTTGAGAAATCTAGGATTTTTTGTTCTAATAATGTTCCTTCTAGCTTGGCTAGGGATATTTCTGCTGTTTGCGGGTCCCCTATTACTGATGACTTAGGAAGATATTTGGGTGTGCCTTTGATACATGGGAGAGTATCTAATCACACTTACAAGTAGGGGTGGGCAATATTCAATTAGGTTCGATTATACCCATATCCTAACCAAACTAAATTTTTATTTGGTTATTAATTGGGCTAACCAAATCTGGTGTGTTTTATATAAATAACCGAAAATAACCAAGCCTTAAAAATTCGATTTGATTCGGTTTGATTATCTCGATTTGGGCCTTATTGGGCCTAAATTGTGTGTATGGACTTAAGTAGGCCTTTTAGGCCAGAAATCAATTATTTTTTATTTTATCCAATTGTTTGTATATTTTTAAAATATTAGATCCATATTTTTAACAACAACATGTCAACAGAGGTAAAATGTCAAGGAAGAAATACAAAATTACCAACAACATGTCAACACATATTCAGTCAACAATACACATTTCATTATACACCTGAAGAGCATCTAATCAAACCAGATAACCACAAACCCTATGGCCGCCATGTCAGCCAAAGGGTGCTAATCTATACGTATTCATTTGTGTATAAATATATAATATATAATTGTAAATGATTCAAGCAAGAAATACAATAACCGATTTTTATTTATATAGTTCGGTTATTTACGGTTTGGCTACTCATAATTTATTCATAACCGATTTTTATTCGGTTATCAAAATGAATAACCAAACCTCAACGACCCACGATTCATAACCGAAAATAACATCCTTTATTCGGTTCGGTCGGTTAGAGTCGGTTTGGTTAATATGTCCACCCCTACATACAAGGAGCTTATTGAAAAAAACTCAAAAGAGGTTGGCCTCTTGGAAGAGTGCTACCCTTAACCTTACGGGTAGGGCCACTCTTGTGAAGGCAGTTTTAGCAACTATTCCCATATACACCATGCAATCTGTTAAACTACCTGGTGAGACTTGTAAGAAACTTGACAAGCTTAACAGGGACTTTTCCTTTGGGGCCATACGAGTACCAAAAAATCTGTCCATTTGGTGAAATGGGACACTGTTTCCTCCCTAAAATTAAAAGGGGTTTGGGTATCAAAAAGGCTAAAAATATGAACCAAGCTTTGCTTGGCAAGATGGGTTGGAGGCTGCTGGAGTGTGAGGGCAGCCTTTAGGCTAATATGATTAGGTGTAAGTATTTTAAAACCAACTCCCTTCTTCTTGACAGTAAGCAGAAAGATGGCTACTCCAACACTTGGAGGGCGATCAATTTTGGCGCTGGTCTGCTTTCTAGAGGTATTTAATGGAGGATTGGTAGTGGTAGTTTGGTGTCCTTTTGGACTGATGTGTAGGTTCCCAACATGAATATGGTTCTCTATTTTGCTTTGGTCCCTATCACGGAGGTTATGCTTTATGATAAGGTGTGTGATTTCCTTCTGATAGAGGAGTGGAACATTGCTAAATTGGTTATTGTCTTACCCCTGCATATTATTTATCCATTGTCAGTATCTATGCAGGTTACTCCTCTAGTAGTGTGGATAAATATATTTGAGGGCTGTATAGAGATGAAGTTTTTACTGTCAAGACAGCCTATGGCTCGACTGAGGAGGGGAATGACTGGAAATGGCAGTTTTTATGAAAGCTCAGAATGCCACCTAAGGTTCATTACTTCCTTTGTCTTGCTATGCATGGGAAATTACTTATCAATGCTCAAAGAACTTGTAAGGGGTTAACTGATGACCCTCACTGTCCTCGATGTGGAGATGGGATCGAAGATATCAATCACTTATTTAGAGGCTGCAGGGCTACTATTGTTGTTTGGGAGGACTATAGGGCAGGTATATCTCTTCTTCCTGATTTCTCTACTGATTTAGATGGTTGGCTTCTCCAGAATTTAAACCCTAAGTTGGACAGAGTCAATGGTCAGTCTTACATCTCCTTTGCTTTAGTGCTTTGGTTCTTGTGGAAGTAGAGATGCAAGTTTGTGTTTGACAAAGACTTTACCAAACCTTTCCAACCGGCTGCCACTATTCTGAAGTTTAAAAGGTATTATATTACTGCCAATGTTGGCTCTTATAATACCAAGAGGTGGGATACCAAGTTTACTTATTGGTCTCCTCCTCCCTTAGGGTGAATCAAATTGAATGTCGATAGTAGTGTGAATAAGAGTCAACACTATCACGGCGAGTGGTGTCCTTAGATACCACAACAAATACTGGTTGAAGGGGTTTGCTTTGTAAATTGGTGCAAGTAGTACCCTCGAAGCAAAACTGTGGGGTGTGTTCTCGGGTTTGAATTTTGCTTGGGAGATTGGGTTCAATAAGGTCCTAGTTGAGTGTGATTCCTCTTCAACTATGTTACTGCTCACCAAATGTTGCAATCCCTATCATCCTATTTTCAGCCTTGTCCAGAATTGTTTGAAGCTTATGAAAGGCAATTGGGTGATTAGCCATGTTTACAAGGAAAGCAACACTCTGATAGGTTAGCTGCCTTGGGTCACTCTCTCAATTGGGGGTTTGTGTTTTTTGAGGATCCACCTCCTTGTGTGCTGGCGGCTTTGCAGGATGACAAGCAGGGCTTTACCTTTGCTAGAGTTGTCTGTGTGTAGTGTCCCTACTGCTGGGTGGTTCCTTCAACCTCCCTCTTACCCTAAAAAAAAAAAAAAAGATAACTGTTGTGCGCAGTTATTAAGTGCACCAATAATTTTAATAGTTTCTATAAAAAAAATAAATGTGCGGTAGGATAATATATAGCAGATAAATTATTTGTTGCATCATTAAAAACTTTTAATAATTCACAAATTTTTGTACAAACATCCTAATGTTGAGCATACAAATTAATACTAATAATATTATATTGCATAAAACGAACTAATAATTCTCTATATTCATAATTTTCACAAAGCAATTCATAAGTGGAGTTCCAACAAGTTGGAACATCATGTGAAAATCTAATTGGATGCTTCCCGTGAGATTTGTAGAACCTAACCCAATGTTTCATGATGCTATGATGTTTCCACAAATAATAGAGAGCATCCCTAATTGGTCTAATAAAATATTGTAGTGTTTGCAAAACATTTTATACACATAAAATTTAAAACATGGCAAACACATCTTTGATGAAAAAATCTGCCGCCAAAATAGGGGTTACACAATTTTAATAATTTTGGAACGGCAGCAGTATTGTTTGCAACGTTATCAAAACCAATTGCAAAAATTTTATTTTCAATAGAATATTCTTCAAAAATAATTTCATTAATTTGTATATATTGTGTGCAGTATATGAGTCATCAAAAACTCTAAATGCAAGAATTCAGTTAGCACCATTTCTTGCCGGAAATGGAACCTCATATCTCCGTGCTTTTGTCCATTTTCGGGCGATTATGAGATGTTTTTGATGGTTTCTTTGACTGTGCAGGTTATTAGGTTCTGTTGGAGAGTTCAGTTGATTTCAGCCGAACACGTGCATTAGACATCCAGAGAGACTCGCCACTTGCTAACTCGCGAAAGCCAAGCACCATCAGAAGACAGAGAAACTCGCGAGTTAGTGTCGCGACTTAGGCGCGACTTATGCAACTCGCGAAGGCAAAAATTAGACTAAAGGATAGAGAAAAACGTGACTTGACTCGCGACTTACACGCTAGTTGGCCAAGTCGCGAAGGCCATCAACATCAACCAGACCGAGACACACGCGACTTAATTTGCGACTTTGGTCTCGACTTAGCCAAGTCACGAGCATCTATTTTGTGCCCTAATTCGTGCTTCTATAAAAGAAAATCGAGAATTCTAATTAAGGAGGTCGGCTGGGTTCCAGAAAATGGAGAAAAACAGAAAGAGAAGAGAAAAGAAGAGGAGAGAAGGAGGCCTAGGAGACTAGCCACCGGATCGAAGCGAATTTCATCTTCAATCATTCGAGGAGTTAGAATCATCGAGGAGAACATCATTAGAGATGGAATAGACGAGAGTCTTTTCCGTCAAGAGTTCTTTTTCACTTTTCCCTCTTTGAATGTATCTATGTTTATAGATTCCATGTTGACTCTTGTATATTTTATTTCTATAGTTATGAGCTAATTTAATTAACTAGGGAAGACGATGAATCTTTGTAACGAATTCAGTTGATTTTATATATTGCTTGGATGATTTAGATTTTGTTGGTTGAGTGTTGTTTTAGTGCTTATTAGGTTGTTTATTGATTGATCGCCAATTTGCAATTATCTTGTTGTTATGGGTTAAGTACTGAGAAGAAACGCCCATAACGTGTTCGATAAAATGCCACCACAGTTTTAGAGTCAAATAGAGATATATTGGCTTACTCTGTGTTATCGTGAATATGCTATTGTATGCACTGCATTCGCATTTAGTTTAATACCCATCGAGAGATAAGGCGTTAGTGAATGTGGGAATAGGCCTGATTTGCCTTGAGAGAGGATTTCAGATATTATTGTTAGCATGATCATCAACCATGATTTCTATTTATCCTTGCATGATAATTTTGATTGTTAGTAGTTACTTAGTGAAGTCTAAATCCCTAGTTTGCTTTATCTGATTACTCTTCATTATTCGTTACTTTATTAGATTAATTAGATTTACATTCAGTAATTCACCATCTACATATAGGTTACTCGGATAGAATTAGACTTAGTCAATTTTAGTACTTAGCGTCTTTAACATCCTCGTGGGAACGATAATCTGGACTCACATCCTATATTACTTGTGCTGACCCCGTATACTTGCGGGTACAAAAAGGTATAACGAATTCGTTTTTGCAACTCTCATGCTTCATCAACATAATGACATGTGAGTCCTAAATATGAATATTTTTGCCAATGATCACTCCAATATCGGCACAAACAGACATACGACCCACATAATTTTTAAAATATTTAACTAAAGATTTTATATATATCACATATTATACGTTTCACAGTAGTCCTATGTACCCTACATGCAGCGGGATTTAAGGCATTGTGACAATATTTTATAAAACCGGTTTTTTCACCAAAATTAAATGGTAAATGTTCGGTCGCTACTATTTTTGCTAACTTTCCCTATTATTTTTATCACTATATTTAAATAATGAATGGTTAGGAGATGTGTACCTGGCAATTTGTTGTTGTCCGCATGCTCGGGTTGTTTCGACAAGATGACTGTTGTTGATGTGTTTCCAGTACGTCTCATATCCTCCGGATTTATTCCACTTAAATTCCTTAGAACAATAGTTGCAAGTCACCGCCATTTTCCCCGGTTCCTTCTCCATCTTCTTCATGTGAACTTTAAAAAGTTCAGTTTTGTATTTCACCAAATCCAGCACGTTCGAATTGGCTAGCTAGGTTGCGAGGGAATTGAGGAGTAAAATTGGAAGGAGTTTCATTACCGAATATTTCATCCTCAAATGCTCTCTGCTATAGGTAATCGTGAAAATTTGTTTCGTTGAATTTTACATCACGCTGACGCTGCTCTTCTTGAACTGGCACCAGCTCATTTTCTCTGATGGAAATGGATCTTCTGGAAACGGATTTTCTGAAACTTGATGCCATTGTAATTTTATAATTTTAAAAAATAAAATATAGAATTAAATAAAAAATTGAAATTGAAATTGAAATTGAAAAAGAAAAAATTAAGAACTTGAGACTTGAGAGTTGAGAGAATTGTTGAGAAAGAGAGAGAGAGATTGAAAAAATTGAATTGGTGTGAAAAAAATGAAGGGAAGTTTATATATTTTTAGGGGTAAAAAATTAATTTTAAAAAATAGAGGGGTCCTTGTTGTAATTTTGCAACCCCCTCCCCTCAAAACTAGCCGTTGGGTAGTCGTTTTGCCCAACAGCTAGTACTTTTCAAATTTTTCTTTTTTTTAAATTAAAATAGAACCGGAACCGGCGTGACCGCCGGTTCTTGAACCAGCGGTTCCGGTTCTATTTTTCTACTAACCAAAACCGAAACCTCCGGTCCCGGTTCAGTTCGAACCGAATCAGGGCCAATCCTATCCAAGAGTTTACAAACTCCTTCAAAAAAAAAGGTGTTTTGCAAACTTTCTATCATCCATATTAAATGTTAGTGACAACTAGCAATTTTTGTTACCGTTATATTAGCAAATTATAATTTTAGTCCCTATAACATTAAAATTGTGCTTTAAGAATTCTATGAGAATTATATTTGAGTCTCTATAAATTTTAATCATTTCATTTACACTCCTGATAGTGCCCCTTAATATATTGACTGTCGGTTCACTAAGGGTTAACCAGTGATAGTTACTAACTATTAAAGAGAAATTTGAAACCAGTACTCCAACCGGTGAACCACCAACATAATCTAGATCATCCCATTATCCATTATAGTTTAGTATAAGCCTACGGGTATTCATTTCTAAAATAAGATACAAATATTTAGAAGATGCAACATTTCACAAAAACATTAATAAAATTTCACTAATAATATTCCACTCCAAACATTTTAGTAACAACATTTTACTGAAAACAATTATACCTTAAACATTTCACTAATAAACCTTTCACTAATGTACATTTCACTAACTTATATTTCACTAACCAACCAATATTTCACTAACCTATTTTTTAATAACTAACGTTTTACTAACAAATATTATTGACAAACGTTTCACTAACCTACATTTCACTAATTAACATTTCAATAACATATTTCATAACTATTAAAATTTTACAAAAATAAACTCTAATATCACCCAAATTCTTTCAACCACAAATTAAACATATTATACAAATAAAATAAAAAAATAAAAAACTTAAAAATCCATAAAATACATTTTAAATAAAATGCAAAAAATTCCATAAAATTACCTCCATGTTTTGATTTTGTTGATATAATAGAGTTGGTAAAGACGTGATGATCAGTGTCTGAAAAATAAAGGAGTATAACTAGCTTTCATGAAAAAGACAAAAAAAAAAGGAAGAAAGAGATAGTACAGTGCGGCTAGAATAGAAGGAAAAAAATTTAAAAAAAGAGTTGATGTCGGCGCTGGTTTAAGAAAAAAAATGTGTTTTTGTTTTAACTAGGTTTAAGTGTAAAATGGGTTTTTTTTTTTTGTAATTTTTAATGAATTTTTTTGTAATTTTTCATTTTTCGGGGTCTTTTTATAATTGTTCAATCATATGGTGGTTGAGGGATATTCATGTTATTTTTTGGGCGAATTGCAATGAAGTACCCTGACATATGGTCATATTGCAATACAATCTTGAGTTTAGCCTTAATTACATGTTAGTACCTTACCGTCAGTTGACCCAGTGAAACATAACGGTTTGACTATGACTTATATATGAAATGACATAACTACCCCCAGATAAAAAACTAAATTAAATAAAAAATAAAAAAATTAAATTTTTAAAAAATGGATCTCCACAACCAATAACACAAATTTTTATTTTATTTTCTTTACTTTAATTTTTATTTTTTTAACTGGCATTTTTTATTTAAAAAAATTTCTTTTTTTAATATCATCTCCACCGTCCATCAAGATTAATGGATGGTGGAGATCCATTTTTATTTTATTTTTAATTTTATTACTATTGTTAAAAAATAAGGGGAAATTGTCCTTTTGTTTTTACTTTTTTAGTTGTTCTTTTTTTACAATTGTTTTATATATAATCTCCACCGTCCATTAATATTGATGGACGGTTGAGATTCATTTAATTTTTTTATAATTTTTTATTTTTTAAAAAAATTAAGATAGAAATAATCATATTATCCTTTAACTATTAGTTGACCGATTAGTCAAGGGTGCTAATATTTAATTAAAGCTGAACTCACATTTTTATTATAATATGACCAAATATCAAGATACTTCATTGTAATTCGCCTTTATTTTTTTATCAAAGTAGCTAAAAATGATTATTTTTTTAAATATAGTTAAAAATAATTTTTTTTTAATAATTTAGGTTATTTTTAATAATTTTCAGTTAAATAAAAAAAAATAGGTTATTCAATCAAATCTCACCACATCAACCTTAAAGAAACAGTTTTTCTTCGCACCTTCTTCTTCTTCATCCACCACCACCGTCATATTTTTTTTACCATGACTAACTCACATCTTCTTTTCTACCATCACAAACTCACTAAAAACTCACATCTTCTTCTTCTTTACCATCACATACTAACATCGATCTTCTCTAACGTCACAAACTGACAAAAAAATCATTAAATGTTATTAAAAAAAAAAATTTTAGCCAAAACAAAATCTTAGGAGGTCCTAGATCTTCTTTAATGGATATTGTGATCTCTATGGAGAGATCTAGAGATTTGGTTCTAAATCTCTCCATCCAGATCAGTTCAATAGCTTTTTTTTTTTAAATAACTATTTTTATTTATTTTTTCATGTTTTAATTATTTTGTATTATTCCGTAAATACAAATACAAGGGAAAAAATGATATGGTCCCTTATCCGTTATTATCCGTTATTAACTAACAATAGTTAATTGTTAGTCATCATGTCAAGGAAATAGTTCGTGTTATTATATAATATGCTCACCAATTTGAGTACATTTATGTATATAATAACTATTTTAAAAGTATAGGGATTAAAATTATAATTTACCAGTATAAAGGTAACAAAAACGGTTAGTACAATTTGCCCCATATATATATATATATATATAGGTGGTGCCGTGGTGGCCTTGTAGTCAATAGCTTGGTAGAACACATTAGCAGGAGAGAAGCAAATGTTGCCTAAGAAACTAGAAAGAAGAAGCACAAGAATAAAGACAATATATAGGTGGTGGCCTCCAACCTTGTCTCAGTAGATAGATGTGATTTAGTTTATGTATTTTTGCATATAACAAATGGAAAGAAGCATGCACCCTTTTCATTTGATTGTGTTTTCTTTTAAATTTAACAAAAATTATGGAATTTATTTTTGTTAAATTGACGCCTTTGATGAGTTTAGTAGGTATTCTTCAAATTTTAAATTTTTTCTTTCTCGTGTTCATGACTACGAAATACTACTTCAACTCCCATCATACTCGAATCTTGGGCAAGGTGGAATTGGTTTCCATTAAATATTGAAGTGATCAAATGGAGATCAGAGAATTGGGTAATAAAAATATAGCTTCCAATTAAGCTGTCAAATCTTAATTGCGAAGCATATTGGATTGGTTCTCTAGGATTTTCTCGACATTTTAAACAAAAGAATTCTTACGTATCATGTAAGTCAAGGTTATAAATTTAATGAAAGAGTAAGGAATCTCTGCAAAAATAAAGCATTTTTTTTTTTTTTTTTTGAAGTAACTCCAAAGTAAAAGACAACGATATAGATATGCTCTAAACAAGTTTCAAAAATGTTTCAGGTGATAAATTTCGTTCACATGCTATAACGTAAATAAATAAGGAAACAAGGTGAGTTATCAATCATGTAATAATGTGTGCTTTAAGAATATAAGATAAGTAAATATACAAACTTCCAAATTTAGATATAAAAAAATGTACGATAATGAAATTTAGCTTACCTGTAAATCCATCAATAATTTATTGACCCTCCCATTCATAACCCACTCCAATTTAAACTCTATAAAACGTCATTAAATCCCAAGCCCTAAGAGATGAAGATTTCAAAATTAAGGGTATATTGTATACCCCATCAAGAAACATTTTAGGAAGGCTAGTAAATAATTCAATAATAGTACATGAAAACTGTAAACTAAACCTATATGACTTGCCCTTTGGTTTCATATTTTTGCTCCTTTCCACACTTTTGTCCATTGCTACATATACCATGAATCTCCGCAATAAGCCAATTTCTAAGCTCCTAGGACAATGTAATGGTGGGGTCTTTTATCTATCACAGGGAAACAATAATGCATGTGCAACTTCTTATTGAGTTTAGTGCACACATTATCACATGCTGCCAAATCGCCACTAAGATAACAGTAAATCTTTTGGCCAAATAGTAATTTCTTATAATTAGGGCTTGTTTGAAAGGATTTAAAACCTGTTTTTAATTTTTTAAGTTCAAAAGTTCTTTTAAAAATGTTTGAATTTTTTAAAAAAATAATTTTTAAACTATAAAAACTCTTCCAGTTAAAATAAGATAAAAGCATAAAATAAAAGCTATGTTAAAAAAGGCCTTATTGAACTAATTTTAGAGTAAATGATACCTAGATCCTCTAAGATTTATTTATCTATAAGTGGAATCAACCTTTGAGTTTATTGCTAAAGACCTCCCCTATTGTTAGTCAAACTCCATTTAATTTATTTGTTGACTATATTTAATTGTTAAAAAGATAAAAATAACTCCAAATAATATAGATAATTACTAATATTTATTAAATAAAAAAACTAAAAAAATATTAGAATATCAACCGTACATCTCATCTTTTTAACTGTTTTTTATAATTTTTTATTTAATAAATATTAATAATTTTATATATAATTTAAAAGTATTTTAATCTTTTTTAAATTGAATTAAGTTTGACTAATGTATTAGAAATTTTTATCAATAAATTTAAAATTTAATTCTATTTATAGATAAATAAATTGAAGAGGATCTAATTGTTATTTAATCTTAATTTTATAACTTTACTGCCTGCGCTTTAGCGGGCATATATTATATTAGTTTGAAGGTTCAAAAAGTCATAGAAATGTTGTTGAGATGTGAACTATATTACGCGTGACTCGCAGCATAAATACTAAAGTTGGAGTGCAAAATCAATAAAGTGTGCTTCGGATTCACATTCACTTTCCCTTCTACAAAAAGAAGAGCCTTATTGTAAGACAAAATTTTGGAAAGTAACTGTTATGAGTAAATTCATTGAACAAATCAATGATAACAAGGTGATCCACTAACAACTTTATATGTATTTGTAGATTAAATGAAGATCGTATAAACAATGGATATTCCTAATTTTTCCTTTTGAGTAAAAATATTTTTAACTTTTCAAGTTTTAAAAATAGTTATTTTTTTTAAAATGAACTTTTTATTAAAAAAATAATATAATAATAAAAATAATAAATAAAAAAATTTAATTACCTTTTAATATTTTAAAAATAATTAAATATTTTTATTTATTTTTTATTTATTTTTTTA
Source organism: Xanthoceras sorbifolium (assembly GCA_003430845.1). Classification (NCBI taxonomy): domain Eukaryota; kingdom Viridiplantae; phylum Streptophyta; class Magnoliopsida; order Sapindales; family Sapindaceae; genus Xanthoceras; species Xanthoceras sorbifolium. The sequence continues at coordinate 19,912,040 of CM010617.1, read as the reverse complement.
TTATTATATTACTTTTTAAATAAAAAATTAATTTAAAAATAATAATTATTTTTAAAATATCATTAGATCAAATTAACAGGAATAAATAGAAATATCCCTATAAAACAATAAAAAAAATCGAAATCAATTCTGGCCAGCGTGATCTTTAGTATTACACAGTTTGAAGGCAACATAATATAGGTTCTGATAATAATAGTAGCAGTTTATAAACTTTGGGTAAAAATATCAAAAATATCAAACCTTTTAAAACATAAAAAATATTTATATTTATTCTTTAAAGAATAATTGATTAAATTTTCCATTGCCAACAGTGAGTGCCATTTTATTCAAGACTTGTAAGTAATGGATCCACATTTTTCAGCCAAAATACATAGGCATTAATTTGTCTTCACACTGACCAATTTTTAGCGAAGAAACATCATTGTGATCCACAGAGCTCAATCATCTCAATCATACAAAAATATCAACAAAAAAGCAAAAGGAAAAGAGAGTTAACAGATAAAGAAAAAAAATACTAGTTTGATTAGGATAATAATAAAACATCAATTACAAGACTATTAATAGTACTAATATAGACACAAATAAAGAAAACACATTCTCCCAGGTTCAGCATATGACAAAAACCCAGCTGAAGCCACCGCGGAGATTTACATGATACATATTAACATACTAACTAACCAAATTGAAAGACCCATGGCTCTGCAACTGCCAAAAACTTCATTGCAGCAGCCACCCACTAAACAACCTAAACATTAACCTAACCCCACTAAAATTATTAAATAAACATAACAATTAAGATAAAATTGAAGCCCAGTCGATCTCGTATGACGGATACTTCTGCAACATGAAATTCTCCGTACCCACATCCCAGGACGGTTCTGTTAAGTCCTGAAATGTCAAATCCGACAATGGAGATGACCCTGCTGACCCATCACTCCAACTGCTCTCTACCTTAACACAACCTTCCACTTCACTACCGCCGCCGCCGCCGCCCATAACATTCTCCGCACTCGCTGCTTTTTGCGGTTCTTCCACCGAACGGCGTCGTTTCTTCTCGGCAGATTTGTTCTGCTTCTCTTTCTTCCCTTGTTTCTGCGAATCGGCTAGGCTTTCGCAAATGGCCGCCAGCTTCGCGTCGACTGAGGAATGGAGAGGCTTGTACTCGCCGAACTCGCCACCGATGTGGGATCCGTTATGGCGAAGGTTTGGGAAGTTGAGCCTGGCGAAGTCGCCACGCAGCTTGTAGGCGGCCTTGTCGTAGGCCAAGGCGGCTTCTTCGGCTGTGTCGAAGGTGCCAAGCCAGAGACGGGTCCGGTTCTTGGGCAGACGGATCTCGGCCACCCATTTTCCCCAATGTCGCTGTCTCACTCCTCTATAGAGTTTCGTAGGTTTTTGTGGACAACCTACTTGCTTCATTGGGATGGATTTTGGAGAAAGGAAGCTCATGCAATGATTTTGTGGTGATTGTTGTTGCTGTTTCTGTTGCTGTTGCTGCCAAAACACTTGGTTTTGGTTCTGGAGCTGGATCTGGGTTTGGATCTGCTGGATCTGGAAAGGGGTAAGGTTATTCAACCCGATTGGAGAACCTGGTAGCTGCTGAAGACCTAAGAACGGATCTTGGATCGAGAACCCGTTAGAAAAGAAATGGGTAGACGATGTGGAGCAAGCTTCCGGGTAGAAACCGGGGTGAGTTGCCTGGGTTGATAGAGAAGGAGAGAAAGATATGTAATTATCAGAAGGAGAAGGAGTTTGTGAATCAGAAGTAGAAGGAGTGGTCGAAGCACTTTTCATAAAAGGTTCAAGTGCTTCCATGAGTTCACCACAGAATGGATCTGGTTGAACTGCTCTGCTACTGTAGAAATCCATTGTAGCTGCCATTTCTTCACTCAAACTACAAACTTGTTAATAAACAAATATAATATAAACCTGTTTCTTGTCAAAATTAAAGAAACCAGGATCTTAGTTTCAAACCTAACAGAAAAAAAAAATTGAAAATTGAGAAGATCAAAGAGGTTTATAATAGACAACCCCTTCAATTCCAACAAATTAAAACCAACTCCAAGGGATCAAAAAGTACCCTCCAAGCTGATTCGACTAGCCAAAAAAAATCTAAAAAAAAATAAATTGAAAAAGATGTAGTAAATTTCACTTGAAAACAAATATTAAAAACCTGGATCTCGATTCTGAAAACACCTGGCTTTCGAGAAATCCTTCTAAGTTTGCTTTTTATCCATTTTAGTTTCGAAAACAAACCCAAAAATCAGATTTTTTTGAAAGACAGATGATTAACAGAAAGGGATTCAGAGAAGCGGGGAGTTACAGAGGGGGGAATTTCGTAAAACTTTAATTAACACAAAAAATCAAACACTCTCTCACACTCACTAAGCTCTCTTTATTTTTTTTTCTCTCTGTGTTTTGTGTTTGTCGCTCGGCCTTTCTTTGTGCTGTATGGCCATCACCTCTACAGCCATTATATAGCACCCCAAGACCTTGATTATCTCAATAACCCATCTCGTCAATTTCTATTATCTCTCACATTTGTTTGTTTTAAAATTATACGTCCTTCTCTCATCTGCCCCAGCTTCTATTCATGACGTAAGTCTTCTTCAATCAATGTTCTTACACCACTGACATCTCGCCACGTACGCCTTTACATCTTAATCAACTGACACCTGTCCTTCACTAACCGTCACATATTAGTGCGAGTGTAGTTGTCATCGCTTAAGTTGTTTCTAAGCTTGTTGTTTTCTTTCTCTCTTTATTTTTTATTTTTTTTTTTATTTTAAGCTTCGAAGCTAATGATCCGTTTCAAAAAATTCTAATGAGTAAACCTTTTACGAGTAAAAGTTTTTTAGAAAATATATTTAATTATTAATTACAAAATTATTTAGAATTATATAATTATTAAAAATGACATAATTTTAAATTTTAAAAATTTACTTAAAAAAATCTTAAAATTTAAACTATTCTAAGTAAATATAAAACAGTTTTTTTTTTTTTTTAACTCATTGGGTTTAGCTGTTGCTAAGCAGGATTGCCCAGCTTCATAGCACTACTTTTTTTTTTTTGTTATGGGGCTGTTTCTCAGCCAAATATAAAAAAATTAGTGGTTCAAAAATTCTATTAGTAGTTACCAAATGACATAAAAAATTAAAAATAGTTTAGAATTAAAAAATTCTTTTAATTAATAGATAAACTCTTCTAAATATATATTAAATAATATTTAAAATTTTATCACTTTTTACTTACATCCCAATTAATAATTTATTTTACTTAATATATAAAATTTATTTATTAATTAATATATTATTATTTTTTTAATTATTGATAAATATACATAATTAGAATTAAATACTCAATACTGAGGTGGGAGAGAAATATACTAACCACTTAAGTTATTAGTGAATGAATATTATTAATTAAAATATAAATAATTATATAATATAAAATATCTAACATCTTAAAATAAATTAATCACCCAATGACCTATATCATACGGCTCCTATTGATATTAAATTCGGGGGATAAGGTCTGTGAAAGGGTTGATGGAGGGACGTGATCAGTTAATGGGGTCACCAACCACCAACTTTCTCCATTCTGGGTTTGACCAAATGAAATATAATTTTATTTAATTACGGTGGAGTATGATGGATATCATTATTAAGTAACATGACATTGTGAGTGTGTACAAAATGACGTTTCTAAAATATTCTAATGACTTGTATTAGACGGGTACATATTTGGAGAAATTAGATCCAGTAAAGAGTGAAATTATTTTCCGTTTGAAAATTAAAGACTGACCAAAAGAGAAAAGGCTCTTTCAGTCTTTCCAATTTATAAAATAAAAGAAAGAAACTCTAGTCTGTAGAGAGAACAAGGAATTAACACATTTTCTAGAGTATTTTCCTATTAATCAGCTCTTGCATTACGAACTAGTTGTCCTATTCTCATTTTGTGAAAGTAAAAAACTAAAATTACTAACCATTTAAGAAATAACATAATTTTATATAAAAACATCACTTTACCTTTCATTTAAGTTATTTTTATTTTCTTTCGCTCATTTGTTTATTTCTTTCCTCATTTGTTCTATCAGTTATTTTTTTCTCTCTCATTCGAGTTATTTATTTTGTATGAACAAGTTCTCTCTCTAAATTTCTTATCAATCTCAATATATATATATCTTAAAAAAATTAAAGAGGAAGTGAGCCTACACAATAAGCAAGGCATACTCTGTGGAAGTATTAAGAAGTATTTTTTTTTAATTTAGAAATAAATATATTATAATTTGAGATGTCTAACTAAATAGATATTGAGTTGTAGAAGTTATTAAGTGGCTTAGTTAAGTAGATCTCACCGTTTTAAAATTGTATACATGCGGTAATTTGAAATGTGTAACATTTTTCTAAAAACCTGTGAATTAATAATCTATTCTTACTGAGTGTAATCTATTTGTTCATTTGGTTATGATCGATTCCCTTTGATGATCATTTATTTTTTTGAGTCTTGATCGTGATTTTCGAGTCTTTGACTTTTGGAATGGTTTTTCAGAAGTTTTTATTTTTGCTTTTATTTTATTTTGTCATGTCAGTTGAGTTATAGGGGCATTTTAGTCTAAGATACTCATTTAGGTGTTCCAAACTTAATAAGCTGATTCTATTTTCACAAAGTGAATCCTGATTAATGGGATATAAAAAATAACTCTTAAATTAATTAAATAAAAGTACTATTTTTACATTGCCAAAGTCGCACATTTGATAATTAAAATTGAGGGTTAAGTCTATTTCAAATTGTATATCCACTTATAATTTAAATTGTTAGTATAATTTTTTATCTATTTTTTTATAGTAGGAGTTTAAATCCCATCATATTTTTATATGTGTGAGGAGTTTTCTGCATCTTGTAATTGTACAATTCAAAAAAAATATTAATGATTTATAATTTTAAAAAGTGGCAAACAACACAACCACTCACATGTTAAGTTATTAATTTTGTAATCCTATCCTTAAAAAAAATGGCAAACATGTATTTCAATCTAAGCCTTAAGACTAGATTTAAAATGTCACAAATGTATTTACTTTAATTTTGGATTTCAATTTAAACTTCAACAGTTAATTTACTTTAAATTTTAACAATCCCAACAAAAAAAAAAAGTGGATTAAGAGTATCTAGAAATCAATTTAGTGTAAGCTCTAGCATTACATTTAACATAGAATATCCCTACACAATTTAAAATTAATTGAAGATAATTTCTTTTTTTAAAATGGATTTCAACCTTTTTTTTGCTACAATATTAAAATTAGTTAAATTTAAATAAATAATAATGAAACTCATATATACACCAACCTTTCCAAATCCTAATGCAAGTGATATATGGTTTCAATTATGAGAGATTTTACAATTAAGTTAGTCCATACTACTAATATAATGTTAACTCACTTGTAAATTTTTTAACATAATTCAATCAAATATAGAATTAATTTTTAGGGTAATTGCAATGGAATACCCTGATATTTGACCATATTATAACGAAACTGTACTTTTATCTTAAACGACAACTTAATACTTTGGGTAATTTCAATTCGGTCCTTAACTTATTTAGAAATATCACTTTTTAACTTGTTTTTATGTTTTTACTCATGTGGTCCCTAAATTTTTTAAAATATATTAATTTAGTTCCTATAACTAAACATTTTGACGGTCAAACCTAACAAAAATTAGAAATCAACTAATTTCCGTTTGTATTAAATTATTTAATTAGATGACACTTTTACTTTTTAACTTTTTCAATTTTTAAATTTTAATAACTTTATTTATTTGGATAGTACAATAAAAAACTGACATATGTTATAAAAATTTAATTTTTTTAAAAAAATACTTAAAAATAATTAAATAATATTATTAAAAATTAAAAATAATATAAAAATTTTAAATTTTTTTAAAAAATCTTAAAATTAATATTATTTATTAAAAATAAAATAAAATTCAAGGTTGAATACTTATCAAACTCAAAGTTTAGTAATATAATATATATGTATGTATATTACAATTTTATTATTAGATTTTATTTGTATTAATACAATAATAATACATATATATAATATACTCTAAAATATGTATATATAATATCTTAACGTTTAGTTTTTTTAACTAAATTTTAAGTTTTATAAATATTTAATCTTGAATTTTTTTAATAAATGCCGTTAGTTTTAAGTATAATTTTATATTTATTTTTAACAATAAATTTTACCATATTTATTTTTTTTATTTACTTTTTATAAGTTTTTTTTAAATTAAGTTTTTATAATATATTAATTTTTTATTAAATTATCCAAATAGATAAAATTGTTCAAATATAAAAATTAGAGGGTAAAAATGTTATTTTAATTAAATAATTTAATAAAAAAGATAAAATAATTAATTTATAATTTCTGTCAAGTTTAACCGTCAAATTTTAATTATAGAAACTAAATTGATATTTTAAAAAAAATTAGTGATTAAGTTAACAAAATAAAAATAAATTAAAAATTAATATTTTTAAATAAATTAAAAACTAAATTAATAGTTACTTGATATTAAGTTATCATTTACGTAAAAATATAATTTTATTATAATGTTATCAAATATTAATACTAAATAATTTATTCCGGTCGCAATGACATATCTTCAACACTTCTGGAAGAACAAAATGTCAAAAGGTGAAAACCGTTGGATGGTAACAATAAGAAATTATGATGTCATTATTACATATCCAACGGTAGAGACTCTTCCCTTCTCAAAGAGTGAGGTCAAAGAGGCGGCAAATGATAGTTAAGAACGTGGCAGGCTGGACTGGCTTCGAAGTGCTAAACTTAATCATGGTTAAATGGTTGACCATGGTCCAGTTATAGGAGAAGTAAAGAACAAGTCACGTGCACGGGTAGTGCGAGTGGGACAAGCTCTTCATTTGCGGCGCCAGTTGTTATTGGACTTTGAAATGGCAAATTCTAAAGTAGTTGGACCCACATCAAGTGCCTGTGTTATTATAGTATGTGATGAGTGGAGGACATAGTGATCAACGCTCTCAAAATCGCGTCAGTGCAGAAATTCAAGAGTGCACGCCTATATTTTTCTAGAGTATTTTTTGGGGCTGATTCGTGTAGAAGAAAATGGAGTGATCAGAGGAAAAGTATAGGTTAAGTGTAGTTGACCAGATTGGGTTAAAGAGGATCCGGAATGAATCTTGGAGCATGTCGGGTGGAACCCAAAACCCAGAACACATGCTCTGCTCCTTTTTTATTTCAATCCACGCTTTTCTATTTTTTGTTTATATAAAAAAATTATTCAATATAATTATAAAATCAAAAATGCAATCATTCACAAATGACGGGAGTTTTATTTTTGACATAGTACTTTTTAGCGTAATATAAATCTCACCAATCTAATGATTAATAATATGGTATCAAAATTAAGAAATTTTGGGTTCAAACCCTCTCTCCCCTTTTCTCTTAATTTTTTATTCATACACACATTATAAGGTAGGGGGCGTCTAATGTGTGTCCGGAGCATTGTCATCTTGTTCTTGCACATATAATGTGTATCCGCGGTATTTGTCATCATATCTACGTTACACATAAGGAGACGTATTAACGTAATATAAATCACATCAACCTATGATTTAAATACTATATTTCTATCAATTTAAATTTTTAGGTCTAATAATTAATGATATTACTTACAGTGCTGACGACTCAAATTTAAAATATTATCAAATTGAATGAAGACTTTTATCACCGAAGCACATTGAGCGATACTATAAATGACGTGAGTTGAATTATATAAAATTCAAGTGCAATTCTCTTCCATGGAGTAAACGAGACTGCAGCGATATTTAATTTCATTAATTAGTGGGTTGACGTCACTAATTTTTTAAATTTATTTACTTTTTCTTTTTTAAAATTAAATTTGATTTTCAAAATTGTAAAAGAAAAAACGAAATGATAAAAAAAAATACACATAATATAAAATTAATTCAGTAATATATCTTCACGGTCATATTAATAAAATTATAAATTTAAATTATATTTTTTTCATCAATTTTTAAATGAAATAGTTTTTTTCTTTAAAAGAGAAAAAAAAAAAGGACATGTAAAGAATAAAAATCAGCAAAACTAATAAATTTAGATTTTAATTCATGTTCACCACGTCAGGGAACTTTATTGTTTCAATTAGTATTCAACAAATTTACATTTAATAAAAGTTATCAAGTCACAATTATAATTAAATTTATATCTTAAATTTTCGGTAACTAAATGCATTTAAAGATGATAATATTATATTTTATAGCTATTTTATACTTGGAAACAAATAATAAGAAATAAATATAAATTCATGTGAATCTAATGATATATATATTATTTTTTAACATACCATTTATGGTAGCGACGATTCGAATATAAAATTATTATAAAGTGCTTATTATAATATGCTCTTGAATCAATATAAGAGGCTCCTAAAAGAGATGATGAGTTGAAATTTATATATATTTAAAAAAATAAAATTTCTTTAATTGTATTGATTACCGTGCATAGCAAGCCTAAACTATTAAGAAAATCGGCAGTCTCCGATATACTTTGTTGTTAATTATATTTTTTAAATAAATTGAGGTATTGAATTTAAATCTTTCCCCTCAAATAAAAAAAAATCATAAATCAATTAATAGCTTAAAATGGAATTTATGAATCAACATGTTTCTATCAAGATTACAACCCATTACCAGGCAGACTGCAGACTCGTGATTCAACACAACTCAAACTCGTTTTCCATTGTTCATGAATGAGAGAATCAGATTCAAAATCGTTTCAAGTCAATTCACATCCACATCCTTACACTTTTTGGTAGCCTTTTCACCTCAGAAAGGTCCCATGAAAATGAAACAATTGCCACTCGTATGAAGTTAAATTACTCATGTTTTCAACGCCATTTAAATCTATGTAGTCCTTTCATTTTACTAACCACGTGTCATTAATATTTTCCACACGAAATATTCAACATGAAATCAGATTTTCGGATTCTCTCTTATACTGTCAATCTTTCTCCCGACTTAAAATATTTATAGATAATAAATAATAAAAGTAAAAATAATAAATTTTAGTCATTAAATTTGTTGACATAAAAAAAAAATCAGTATAGACTAGAATTTAAATTCAAACAGTAAATTTTAACAATAGCTTGTGGATGCGAGAAACAAAATGTTATTAGTTGGTAATCTGTTTAAATAAATTAGAATTAAAACAAGATAATGATGTTTCCTTCATAGTTGTTGTCATTTATTAGCTAAAGCTGGAGCTGACCCATAATTAAATAATTTTATTTGGAATGTTTACTCAACCTTTGTGTAACGTCTTTTTCCTTAATATTAACTGTCGTCTACGATTTTCATATAAATAAATGGGTTTGATTACATATAAAGATATTGGCAAACAAATAAGGACGATTCAAAATCTTAATAAATTTTTTTTTTTTTTTGTCATTTTTAAAATTCAGTTCTAAAATAAATTACCATTTAAATATATTATTTTGAGAGAGTTAGATTTATATATAATAATTGAAAGTTGACATAATTTGTTAGATAAAGAATGGAACAAAAATAAAAAGAGCTGAATTTCAGAAGCAGCTTAAATGAATTCAAAACTGGATTCCAAATAGTAAACCATGTGAGTTTTTCTTGAAGTGGGAAGTCATAGAGATAGAATGGGAGAAATTGATGGTCAACATATCAGGAGAAGAGAAATTGGTTGTGCAGCGTAAAGTGTAAGCGAAGTCCAGTCTAGAATGTACAAGTGGGGGCCCCATCCTATTGACGCGGTTTTGATTTTTTTGGCAGTATCAATTTTCACGCGGCCGTTTTTCTTTCGAATGAGCAACCGCTCTAAGCGCGCCACGTGTCACTAATTTGACAAGCCGGAGCGCGTTTCATAGGGTCTTTTAGACCGTTTCAAACGCAAAAAAGGTTAGCTTGGCTGGCTGGTGGGACTCCAGGGAGTGAGATCCACGGGAGCCATGTGCATTTCATATGATACTTGAGTGAGCTTTTATATGAGAGATAAAAAGTGGGTAAAATTGGACTGAACTGAATTATTTTTATGGAATATGATAGGATTTGATTGAATTAGATTGAACTAAATTAAATTAGTATTGAGTCCTGTATGAATTAAACTAAAAATAGTACTATATCATATTTGGTGTAGTATGGGACTTGATAAAATTATATTAAATTAAATTAATTTTCATATATAATAAAATTATTTTAAAATAAATAAATAATAAAATAATTTAAATTAAATTTAGTAAAAAAATATTTTTAATAAAGTAAATTATTTAAATTATTTTTAAGAATATATGAAACTATTTAAAATTAATTTTATTATGAAAGATATAAATATTTTAATAAGTTATATTATATATAAAAATAATATTTTATAAAAATAATTTAATTTTTAAAAAAAAAAAAGAGATGGGACTATTACTAATAGTCCCACCTCAGCATGACAACTATTCCTTTAAGCGGGACTATATCAAATCCCAACTTGCCCCCAAATACAGGATTAGACTAATTTTAGTCCAATCCTATCCTTATCCTGGCTGCCAAACGCGTCATAATTGATGCTCTCAAAAAATGTAAATGATTTTTTTTATTTTTAAATAATTATTTTTTTATCGATATTTTTATTTTTAATTTGCGTAGTTTTTAACTTTTTAAAAATTCATCAACTTAGTCATTTTGTTAGTTAATAATTAGTCAAATTTAATGGTGTTAGAGGTATTTCAGTCTTTAAATACGAAAATAAAAATTAAAGTTAAAAATTAAATAAAAATTAAATTTTAAAAATTAAAATAATTACAACTGAAAAAATAATTTAAAAAATAAGTAAAAATTACTTTTAAAATTTATTTTATTTTTAAAAATAATAATTAAAAATTTATAACTTTTAAAAGTAATAATGCCTCCTCTCCTAACATTTTTTTAAAAAAAAATTAATTTTTTTTATTACTTCAATAATTTTTTTATTTTTTATTTTAAATGTATTATAATTTATTTTTATATATAAATTTTTTTAAAAAATTTTAATATTATTTTGAAATATTATTTTGAATTATTAAATTTTCATAAATTAGTTATTATTATACTGATTTTTTTATTTTTATAGATATTTAATTTTGGTGTTAATTAATTAATTAATTTATTTATTTTTAATATCTAAGTACTTTTCTTATAAAATTTTGTGTATTTTGTAATTTTAATTTTTTATTGACATATTTTAGATTATTATTAGATATACAAGTAAATGTTAATTTGTTAAATGTTAAAAAATAATGGATAAAATCGTATTTTTAACTTAATTATTTAAAGTTAAGGAAAAAATAGTCAATGTACATATTCTGTCATATTTGACTATAAAAAATTTGGTTAGAAGGACTAAAATGATTAATTTTTAAAAAGTTAGAGAGCATGCGAACCAATAAAGAAAACATTAGCTAAAAAATAATAATTCGAGAAAATATATGAATAAAAATGAATTTCGCCCTAAATATTTTTACAAATAAATGAGAAGTAAAGTTGTTAATAATATAACAACTTGGCGTTTCAAAAAAAAAAAACACACTTAACAATTAGGTCGGTTTGACTAACTAAAAATAAAATTAAAGAAAATAAAGTTTCGTTAAAAAGAAAATAAAAAAGAGAAATTAATTTTTTAGGTGTGAAGGGGAAACAAGAAAATTTATTTCATTATTTCTATCTTAGATCTATATAATTTGATTTCTAACAGTTTTTAATAAACATTGTAATCCCATATTAAGAATTAAATCATTTTTTTCATTATAATTCCTAAATAATAAACATGCCCTTATTAATGAGATGCAATGTGCATATCCACATTAATAAGATTGTAGGTTCAAGTTATGTTTCACTTCTTCCATTTACAGATTGTAATTAATTCATATAATAATAATGAGGAAATTTCATAATTAACCCTTAAATTATGTAAAAAAAAATAGTTTAGCCACATTAAAAAAATTGATTATTACTATCTAATTGGGTTTTGAAACTACCAATACCATCATTTAATTTGTCTTCCCCAATTTCCCTCCTAATTGTTCATTGACAGTTCCATACAGACACAAACACACACAGAGATAGAGATGGTTCCTAGAAATAGAAGATGCCAGAGAAGACATAAAAGATGTCGACGATGCGGGAACACATTTCACATAAGAAAGCACAAGATTTTACAAAAGAAATAATGATTTCAAGTAACAAAGAAATGACTTTCATGTAACAAAGAATGATTTTATGCAATAAAGAGAATAATTTCACGTAATGAATCATCCATGCAATGTTTTGGGAAATAATGTACTTCGGATTTTTCAATTTTTAGTGTTAAAATGTAAAGTATTAATTATACAATTAAAACCCATAAAATGTATGTCATTACAAAGACAACTTATGTATTTGTTAGTAAATACTAAATACGTAATGTGAGACTTAAATACTGACTAACAAAATCATTACATACACAACTCAAACATATATTTCAATAACAAATTTGTTATATACGGCGAGATTTAGACCTCCCACCAATAAATGTGGAAGGGATAGTTGCATATTACTTAACCAATAGTATGCGTGTCATGCACGCACACACGGATCTCCAAGAGGAATGGAGATTCGTCTTCTCCTCTAGTTCATGGAAGAGATCCCTCCATGAAATGGCAGATGCTCTACCAACCGTAGAGTCCGATGGAATTATATTTATTTAAGTTTTTTTTTTGTTTTAATTGAAATTTTAATTGATTGTATTAGAAAATAGAGTAAGACAATTTAGTACTTTTATTTTTTGAGTTTAGGGAGTGTACGTGTAATTAACGGATTAATTATCGAAAAGTGTAATTTTGTATACATACAACGTGGTTATTGCAATTTTTCCATTGATAAATTATTGGTGAAGTTAAGGTAACATCGTGGCCACCTAAACCGCAAGCAGACACAATAAATGGAATACAGAGCCACAGCTACCAACCATTATTTCTCTTAAGGTCAAAATGATTACAACGTTTACTTGTATTTTCTGTGAAAAAATGGTTTCCTATTTTCGTTTCCTGAGCTGGAAAGGCAAGAAAGCAGCTCTTCTTTGATGATGTTTTCTTGAAACTGTTTTAAGAAATTTCGGACGAAGTAGTCATTCTTGTCATTTTCACAGTAAGTTTTATGTCATTATATCCAAGATTTTTCCACTGATTTGGTGGGGGATCTCAAAGTTTACCTTTCCAGACATTGCACATGGCAGGAGCAGAGCCAAAAATATATTTTAGTAGGGCAGTTATATACAACTTGGCTTTTTTTTTTTTTTTTTTTTCCTTTTTTTTAATCCCTTCGGCTAATATAATTAGATGGAAATATAACTGAGCCCGATAAAATGAAACTTGTCAATGTCAGTACAAAGGACCATAGTTTTAGGTATCCCATTTAATATATTTTGTTTGGGTGCATGCTAAAGAAAGATTAATAAAAACATTATTTAATTTTTTTAAATATGAAATTTTATTTACTTGAATCGTCGAAATTGATGAAAAAAATAATAAATCAAAAAAATTATATGAGCTTTATACTTTTCAATTTAAAATAGTACTCAAGAGTTTTAAGATCAATTAAAATTTTAAGTGGTAGTATGGACAAAATATTTTAATATAATATCCAAAAAAATATTTTAATTTTTAAAAATTATAAAAGTTTGTTCGACAAAATATCTTAGTAGTTAAACATAGATACATTCTTATATTTGATTGAGCGGTTTTTAGAATCAACATTGAAGGTTTATTATTGGACAAATTCCTCGAACACCAGAAAGCCAATTGTGGCTGGATCCTTGAGAAGAGTCATGGTAAGGGCCAACTCATTGTCTTGCCTCACAATGAATCTAACCATCCGGAGTTAAAGAAAAACACTGCAGATAATATCCCACTAGAGCATATAACTCGTATCTTTCCCATTTTTGACTGAAATCTTTACAGTAGTCATTTCTTGTATTTTAAACTGATGCTTTGCCATTTTAGCATTTTTACTACCACCCTGTTGTAGTATAGAACCAACTTGACATTTTTGCTACAAATTTTGGTGATATATGAACTCTGTTTTGTATTTGTTATGGTTTTTATGTTGAAAACGTAGGCCAAAATACTTCAAGGGAGTAATTGATGAAACTTAATATTACTATTGTCTTATATTTCTAATAAAAGAATATAGTATTTAAATTATTTTGTTTATCTTTAATTAGTGTTTTTTTTAGTACACCCACCAATACATACAGTAAGTTACTAGTAATTGGAGAAGCTTCCAAGTGATAGCTCCTAACTAAATGTGATTTTGAAGGCTTCTGGTGGTAAATTGTATGTCAGTGTTGTTTTACATTTGATATCTCAAAGATTGTTAGGTGGTAGGTTGATCTCCCAAATCGTAATCCTTTCATGATACAGCCAGTTTCTTTGAAAAGAGGTGCAACATGCCAACTACCCAGTAGGTCAAATGTCTTCGGATGCTACTGCCATATTCACTTTGTACAAAATTTACAATAGCAAATATTACAAGGTTATAACATATGGGGACAAATTCATAAGTGACCAAAAAAATTATGAAAAAAATTGTTTTTAGCCTGAAAAAAATGAAACAATCGTTATGAGTCCAAGCGACCGTACTTATGCCTATGTTATAACGTATGTTGTCAATGTTAAACTTCCGATATATCAACTCAACCAACCCTGTAAGTTTCAACCTCTTAGAAACCAGAATCCCAAGAGGTGAACCACCAACATAATCTAGACCATCCTGTTATCCGTTATAGTTGAGTAGAAGCTTACGGGTATTCATTTTATGAAATAAGAGAGAAATATTTAGAAGATGCAATATTTCACAAAAACATTAATAAAAGTGATTTCACTCATAATGTTTCACTCCAAACATTTCAGTAATAACATTTCACTGAAAACAGTTATACCTTAAATATTTCACTAACATGCATTTCACTTACATACATTTTACTAATCTACATTTAACTAACTTACATTTCACTGACCAACATTTCACTAGCCTACACTTCACTAACCAACATTTCAGTAAAATACATTTCACTAACCTACATTTCATGAATATATATTTCACTAACCTACATTTCACTAACACACATTTAACTAACCTACATTTCACTAGCTTATAATTCACTAATCTACATTTCACTAGCCTACATTTCACTAATCTACAGTTCACTAACCTACAGTTCACTAACCTACATTTCACTAACCTACAGTTTACGTTAATACATCTCACTAACCTATATTTCACTAACATACATTTCACTAACATACATTTCACTAACCTATATTTCACTAACCTACATTCACTAACAAATCTTTTACTAACTAATGTTTCACTAACTATTTTTTCATTAATATATTCCATAACCATTAAAATTTCATAAAACTAAATCCCAATATCACCCAAATTCTTTTAACTACAAAACAAATACAATATACAAATAAAATAAAAAAAATAAAAAAACTTAAAAAATCAATAAAATATATTCTAAATAAAAGACAAATAATTCCATAAAATTACCTTCAAATTTTGAGTTTATGAAGACAAATAGGTTTTGATTTTAATGAAAAAGACAAAACAAGAAAGAATATAATAAGAGAGAGGAAAAGATTTAATAAAAGGTAAAAAAGTGTTTTGAGTTGTAAGGTGTTTTGAATTGTACGGTGGTGTAGCAATCAAAGCAAATTGAGTTTTCGTTTTTTTAGCTTGAAGTGTGAATGGGTTTTTTTTGTAATTTTTAATAGGTTTTGTTGTAATTTTTAATTTTACGGGGTATTTTTATAATTATCTAATAAATGGGTGATTGAGGGTGTTTATGTTATATTTTTCTCTAATTGGCTAAAAACAATTATTTTTATACTGTGGTTAAAAATAATTTTATCAATAAATTTTAGGTTAGTTTTAATAATTTTCACTTAATAATTTTTTGTAATTTTTATTTTAATTTCTATAAAACTATATTTTTTTATTATATATTAAAAATATGACATGATATTACAGTAAAAAAAAAGGCAAAATGTGAGAGATGATAGAGAGATTGAGAAAATATTTGAACAAGAAAAATAAAAAGATTAAAGTGTGATTTTAAGAAAAAAGAAAAAAAAAAAAAGAAATTTAAAGTATGGTGTAAGTAAGGTACAAATACAATATTAATTTATAAATAGAGAAATTTTGTAGAAGAATATTAATTATGTATTATAAAACAATAAAAAAAATGAAATATAAGCAAAAGTATAAAATATGAAAATATAGAGGGGTGCCCTTCAAAAAAAAAAAGAAAAAAAGAAAAAGGAAAATATAGAGGCATGACTAAAATTAAAAAAGGGACCAAAAAATAAAATAAAATTAAATATGGTCCCTCAGTCCTTGAAGATATTATTAAAATCTCCCTCATAATTTGTTGTATTAATCAAAATTTTACTTTTAGTTTTATTTATAGTCAAAATCCCCCCATAATTTTATTTTATAGTTAATTTCCCCCTAATGTCAGTTTTAATTACCAAAATACCCTTGACTGTTAACTTTTCTGTTAGGGATATTATTAAAATCCTTCCTATTCATCTATAGTCAAAATCCCCTTTGTAGTTTCATTTTATAGTCAATTTCCTTTCTACCGTTAGTTTTAATTACCAAAATACCTTTAAATGTTAACTTTTACGTTAAAAGCTTTAGGGCACTAAGGATATAAATGTAAATATTTTAATATATTAAATTAAAATATTTTAATTGATAATATCAATAAATCTCTACCGTCCATAATATGATGGACAGTAAAAATCAAATATAAAATATTAAACAATTAAAAATTAAAAAAATTAAAAATTAAAATACATGGAGATGGACGGTGGAGGTCCATCTTTTTATTTTTTAATTTTTATGTATTTTTTTTAAATTTTGTGTTTATAATCTTTACCATCTATCTATAGAGATGGACGGTGGAGATCCATATTTTATTTTTTAATTTTTTTATGTATTTCTTTTTTTTTTAAAAAAAATTGTGTTTATGATCTCCACCGTCCTTTTATGGAGATGGACGGTGAAGATCCATCTTTTTATTTTTAATTTTTTTTATATTTGATATCTACTGTACATCATATTATGGACAGTAGAGATTTATTGATATTATAAATTGAAATATTTTAATTTAATATATATAAATATTTATCTTTATACCCTTAGTGCCTAAATTTTTAGACAGAAAAATTAACGGTTAAAGATATTTTGGTAATTAAAACTGATGGTAGGGAGAAAATTGATTATAAAATAAAATTACAGGGGGAATTTTGGTCATAGATGAAACTGGAGGGAGATTTTAACTAATACACCAAATTAAAGGAGGATTTTAATAATATCCATAATAGAAATAGTTAATGGGCAAACGTATTTTAGTAATTAAAATTGACGATAGGGGAAAAATTGAGTATAAAATGAAATTGGAGGGAGGGGGGGGAGTGGATTTGGCCATAAATGAAACTAGAGGGAGGATTTTGACTAATACACCAAATTATTGGCAGGTTTTAGTGTATATATTATTCCCACCATTGTCCATAAAAACGCAATTGTGTGGGTAGAACTCTCCTCGTGTTGGGAGTAGACATCCATTCTTAGGAGTAGACTGATTTCGAAATGGAAGTAGATGTCCGCGTCGTGCTCTTATGATTTAATCTCAATAGGTTTTGGTAGTCCTTTGTCCCGCAAGTTGTCACATTTAAAAAAAAAAAAAGAAAAAAAATGGTGAGAAATGACACAATTTGAACCAACACTTTTAGAAATAACACATAATTATTGTTTCTTCTCAAAATAACATCATTTTTCATAAAAATCTCAAAATGCCCTTAATGAAGGTTGACATATGTATTTCTTAGTTATTTTTTTCCTCTTCTTTCTCTCACAAACTATCTATCTCTCTCTCTCTCTCTCTCTCTCTCTCTCTCTCTCTCTCTCTTTACTGCACAAAGCTTCCAAACACATCCATTTATACGGAATCTAAACCAATACAAAAATCGTAGATTATGCACACCAATTTTTTTTTATTTGATTAGATCTAACAACAAGCACAAGATTTTAATTTTTCAATCATGAAAATTAAATCGAGAGGTTGTAGTCCTCAAAAATCGCTTGGAAGACACGAGGCACTATAACTTGCAAAGAAAGAACGCACGAGACCCGTAGAATTTCTGGGATACCGGGGTGGTGCTGGCCAAAGTCACTTCGACGGTCAAGTTAGCGAATGATAGTAGATGATAAAACGCGAAAGACAAAGAAAAGTAAGAAATACTTCCTTAATCCGGGGGGTTGAGACCTTCGTGGTTGAGGGCGATGTAGAGTCGATTGGCTGGAGTATGATCGTGAGACGATAGAAGATGGCGGAGGTTAGTTGGAGAATGCTTTTCGTATACTGATCTTTGCTTAGCTGAATATTCATAGGTTTCACTTGCTGTTCGTGCCTGAGCCCGGCATTTTGGGAGTATGTTCTTCTACTTATAGGGGTAGTGATTCACCCGTTGGGGGGAGTGAATCACCTCCCTGATTCGTCGCCCCAAATCAAGGAAGATATGGGTACTTCCTTGACTCGGTCACTAGATTCTGGGATTTAAAGTCTGATGGGCCGGGTTGTAGGCCTGGGCCTATTTAAATTGGTCATGAATTGGGTCTACGTAGACCTAAGAGGGTTCCATGTCGAGCGACATGGGAGGTCTCCGAGGTCTGGGGCCGTTGTGGAGTCACGTGGTTGTCGTTACTTGGATCGTCGTGCGACGATTGTCACGCGAGTGTCGTGCGACCAGGGCCTTGTGGGTGTCGTGCGACAAAGGTTTTGTAGTACCTGAGTCGTTGGTCGCTCAAGCTTTGGGTCATGTAGGATGGTCACCTTTGGCTCTGGGCCGGACTCTCACTTGTCCTTGGGCTTGACAGATTTTGGCTGCTACAGAGAGATAGAGAAGGAGAAATCTGTTACATGAAACGAAATAGAGATTGAACAAAGAAACGTAAAATAAGCGGTGATGAAGAGGGAAGCACTGGTTTTGATTCGATTGTCGATTGAATGGAAAATGAGTTGTGGTGTTGAACTAAAAAAAAGTTCACCCAGGAATTGGAAAAAAAAAAAAATTGTAAGTAGACATACTATTAATTTACCTTAGAATTGCCCACTCATTTATTTTAGTGAGTGGGCGAATTATTATTTTTTTTAGTGAGTCTCACTAATTTTTTCTTTTTTTGTGCTCAGCCACTAAAAGAAAAAAACAATTTTTTCGAAGCACTTGACCCGCCCATTTTATTTTCTCTTTTATACTGAGGGACAATTTTGTCCAAATCATATTTAAGTTCTATTTTCAATAAAAACAATAATATAGTGTCAAATATGAAAATATTGGTCTCATAAGTGTTACTTAAAAAAAAAAAAACTCAAAAAAAATAAAAATAACTATTTATCATTTCAAAAGGAGTTGATATTGGTTTCCAAAACGGTTTTTTTTATGGGTTATTATCATTCTCCACCCTATATTTTAAAGTATTTTTCATTTTTCACCCTTTAGTTTCATTTTTCTCCCTTTTACGCCCTCTAGTTTACATGAATCACCAAATTACACCCTACCGTTAATGTTCTGTTTGAAATTAACAGTTGCCTATCAAATTTGTAAGGGTAAAATAGTAAATTAAAATTAATAAATAATTTTTAATTTTTAAAAAATCTTAATTTAAAAAAATTAAAAAATATAAAAACTTTTACTTTTCTCTCATCCACTCATTCTTTCTCTTTTATTCCCCACTCATTCTCTCTCTCTCTCTCCTCTCTCTCTTTTCTTCCCCACCTGAATTGTTTTCACAAACCCAACATTTTCATCTCCTTCCTCTCTCTCTCTCTCTCTCTCTCTCTCTCTCTCTCTCTCTCTCTTCACATTTTTATCTCTCTAACTCCAACTCTTCCCTCTCTCTTATCTTTTATTTTTTCTTCTCGTCTCTCTCTTCTTATGGATAGTGGTTTGGGGTGGTGTTGGGCACTTGGCGTCGGCGACGAGGAGAAGATCGATGGCGGTGGTTGGGTATTGGTTTGGATGGTGGTTGAGTGAATTTTGGGTGCTTTTTAAGTGGTGGTTGTAACACCCCCTGACCCGACCCGTTTGGATCGACTCAGGGAGCTCTACCGGGTTTTTAAATACTTTCTTAAATTCTGTTTATAAACTGAAAACCATATATAAAATCATATAAGTTTGTAATTTTCAAAATATTTTTCGAGTGAGCCCATTAAAATTCAGTTTTAAAAATTTCGGCAGAGTTTCCTCTGTTTTTCTGATTTCCCAAAACCTGTTTTCAAATCAATATAATTCTCAACAACACTTCAAATATCATTTCATTCAAATGCGCACTCTGCCGTTTAGTGCGACTTTCAAACAGTTTTTAAAATACAACAATTCATTATTGATAGTCCTTCGAAAATGAAAAACAGAAAGCATAAAACAATTAATTACATCACATAATTACAAAACATAATTATATAACTCAATTACAAAATCTCTGTATATGCATGCATATCTAACTACAGGAATATATATAACTACCCAAAATGTGGTGACTGTGACTCCGGATATCTGCCTGCAACTCTCTTTCTTCAATCTTTTGCTTCCTCAGTATCCTTGTTACCTACGCGCGATAAACATCAACGCGCTAAGCAATAATGCTTAGTAGGTGTACACTAAAATAAATTGTAATATAATATAAAATACTAAATTGTAAATTCAGAAATTCAGAGAGATATATAAATAAACAATAAAGCTTTAAGTCAAAATTTCAGGAATATAAATATATAAAACAAACGTGGTATTTTAATTACTGAATCTATATAAACTGAAACTATATAAACACGAAGTATGTCAAAAATTTCTGGGTTTCAATTTCAATATCATTTCTTTATTTTCCATAACATTTTCTAACTATTAATTCTTAATGGGGCCCATGATACACATAACAGGGTTTACAGGACTGGATTACGGGTTTTACAGTCGGATTTCCCATCTCATATGAAATGATATCCCTATATAAACAGTTGGTTTCCCATTTCACGAGGAAATGGTATCCAGATCTTTTCACAGTCGGTTTCCCATTTCACGAGGAAATGGTATCCGTGTTTAACAGTCGGTTTCCCATTTCACAAGGAAATGGTATCCGTATAATCAATATCAGAGGCATCATAAATCACGGTGCAGTACTGCCATAAATTCACCCAATTGACATGTCAATCTCCTATATCCATATGTCCCTATACATATATCAGCGCCGTTCAAATATCATAACAAATTAGTTCTTGGGTTTCAGGAATCAACGAATATCAATTTCAATCAAAATCCATAAATAGAAAAACCAAACAATAGTTGTAAACTAGGTTTTGAAAACATACGCTTTTATTCGAATTTCCATAATAGCAGAATATTGCACAAATAAGTCCAACAATATGCAAAAATGAAATACGAGTATATAAACAAATCAATACGAATATATAAAATCAATAACTATATTTCCAGACTTACTAAATCAAAACATTTATCGAAAATAAGTTCAGAAAAGTGTGTACACCAACCTGGATACCGTTTTACGACAGTTTTCTTTCTGGATTTTCCTTTTCCCTTTTTCCTTTCTTCCTTCTCTTCCCTTTTTCCTTCTCTTTTCTTTCTTTTCTTTTCTTCTTCTTTCCCTTCTCTTCTTCTTCTTTTCTTCTTCCTCTTCTTCTTCTCTTCTTCCTCTTCTTCTTCTTCTTCTTTTCTTTCTTCTTTTCTCACGGTATTCTCTCTCTCTCTCTCTCTCTCTCTCTCTTTTCTGTCTGTTTCGATGGCTTCTCACAAAAGCTAAATTTTTTTTATATCATTTCAGTCATCGCGACCGTCACCGCGACCTGTGGTCGCGCCACCTGGTCGTGGTACTCACTGGAAGGCTTCCATCGCTTTCATCACGATCACCCATTGCGGTACCATGGTCGCGCTGGTGGTCGCGTTGCTCACTGTCCGAATTTGATATTTTTCACCGCGAGCAGCTCATCGCGATCTGTGATCGTGGTGCTCACTGCCAGAAAATGCCATTTTTCACCGCGAGCAGCTCATCGCGATTTGTGGTCGCGGTGAGGGTCGCGGTACTCACTGTCACTTTTTCTTCACTTTATGCAATCTTTCTGGACCGCTCCATCTGGTCCATCTGAAAACCATAAAAATAAACATATATTTAATTACGTTTTACACCCCTCAACTCATACATTTTTATAGTCACATGTTCAAAATTAATTATCCGAAATTAGGGATATTACAGTGGTTGAGTGGATTTTGGGTGTTGTTTGGGTATTTTGAGTGGTTGACAAAAAAAAATTGGAAAAAAAAGTTCAATTTTGTGGTGGTGGGTGGGTTTGTTTGGGTATTAATTTGGCTGTAACAGTTTGTGTTTGAAAATTAGAGTGGTTGCTTAAAAAAATTTGAAGAAAAAAAATAAAGTAGTGCTAAGGTTTGCTAGATTGGTGGGTTTTGTGTTTTGAGTGGTTGATGGGAATTTTTTGAAGAAAAATTATAAAAATTCGGGTGCTGGGATTTGCTTGGGTGGTATTTTGGTGGTATTTGAGTTTAGAATTTGGATTGTGTTTGAGTTGATGCTAATAAAATAATTAGACAGGAAAAGAAATGGTGGGGATTGTGTTTGAGTTGTTCACTGTTTGTAGTAAAGATGATGGAGGAGAATTGAGATTTTTATAGTAAAGATGATGATGAGTAATAAAATGTTGACAGTGGAAAGAGTGAATTTTTTAAAGATTTTTTTTAAAAATATTTTAGTAAAGATTATGTTTATTTTTTTATTGGTTTGAAAATATTCAAGTATTATTTTATAAAATTGAAGGGTAAAACCGTCTTTTTGATTTAAATCTTAACAGAAGTTAACAGAGGGTGTAAAAGGGAGAAAAATGAAACTAGAGAGGTGAAAAATAGAGAATACTTTAAAATATAGAGTGGAGAATGATAATAACCCTTTTTTTATTAATCGAGATTTGCATGAAACTTAACAGTTTCCATCACAGTTTTATATCAAATCAATTTCAGTACTATAAATACATGCGGGCGAAAATATTTTTTGAATTATAACTTTTCAACTGATTTTTATATTTTTAGTTTGTATGGTCACTAACTTTTATAAATTCATCATTTTATTCTTTCCGTTTGCCAAATGTTTATTAAAGTTAACGGATAAATGACTATTTTGATCATTACATTAAAGAAATAAGATAGCGATATGTAACTATAACACGTGGTTTGGATATTTTTTAAAATTAATAAAAATTAAATTTAATAGAATTTAAAACCTTTAAAACATTTTTAACATTTCAAAAATAAATAAATTAATAACCCATCCATGAGACATGGAGCTAACAGTCTCCGTTGGTTTTTTAGGGAGGAGACCGCCACCCTCTTACATGAAAATAGAAGGGAGGAGCCTCAAATTTACAAGGAGCGCCTCATCCCACAAAATTTATAGAGAACATGAGTCGCGCCTTCTCCCCCAGCTTATCCATTTTTTTTTAATATTTACATTTTTATTTTATGCTTGTGTGTTCTTTTATGATTTGAAGGCTTAGATGGTGGTTGCGGTATGGACTTGGTGATTAGAGCAAGTTCAAGCAACAAAGAAGAGGTTGATCATCTTTCTCCCTCGCTTATGGCTTCTCAATTAAGAAGGTTCTTTGCTTTTTTTTTTGTAAACAAACGAACAACAACAGAGCCATTCGACCATGGGCAAGGATGTCGATGCAATTCGGTCTAATATCCAATCCTGTGAAGGAGGTCAAGAGAAGAGAACGGTTTCTAGATTGGGTTCTCATCAAATCCTAAATTGTTTTATTTTTCAAACTTCATCAAATCTCAAATTGGTTTCTATGGATTTGTTCATTTTTTTTGGTTCCTCTGACACTTTCTTTTGAATGTGAGAGAAATTTTGAGAATTTGCATTGGTTCAAACACGTGCTAACCTTAAAAATTGATTAGTGTATTGTGTAAGGTCATTTTTTTAGTTGGCTGTAATTCAGTGAGCAAAATAATACTTATTTGTCATTATTTTACAGTGTGAAGTGAATGTATTGAGGATTAGAAGAATTCATGCTAAGATGACAAGCTTCCCAAGATACTCAAGATGAGCACTTTAAGGTATTTCGTTGTTTTAAAACTATTTAAAATCTTGAGATTCAGGATTTACATACACACTTATAACATGTTCATTTATCATCATTTGAGTGCTTACATGTTGGTTTTAATAATTTATAAATGTGGAGTCTTAATTGTTTTGTTTGGTCTAGTTTTAATACTTATTTTCAAACACTTTTATATTTTTGAAAACTGACATTTGGATGTCTTTTGGTGCATAATTTTTTATCTACACATCCAAATTTTATTTAATTGGAAATTAAACTAGACATTCGTATCTTTTCAACGCTATAAAGAACGAAAAATTTTGAGTTCGTTTGGATAGGTAAAAAAGAGTTCGAACATGGGGCAAGTGCAGAAAAATGGAGCAAGTGGTAGTGGCTTGCCACCTGAGGCGGTGTGACACTGCCTGGTCTGCCCACATACTTTTGTTCTGCACTTCTTTTCTTGTTTCATCTTCTGGTTGACTTCCTGATATGTTCTTGACATGTCTTAAAGTGTTTTGAGATATTTTTCATGGTCTAGGAAGTAGGAAAACTTTCTTGTGTATCAAGTTGAAATTTTTAGGAAGTTCTCGTTTTTTTTATTTATTTCTTTTGGGAAATTAACTCTATTTTCCTAAAGTCTTTTTTAGAAAATCTATTGGTAAAAAATTTCCTATTTTCTATTGAGTTAGGTTTTGTCTACAGCCTATAAATAGTTAATCTAAATTCATTATTCATTAGCTCTTCTATTTTATATTATTTATACTCCCAGTGCTTTTATTTTCTTCTTGATTATTCTTTTGTGTGAGAGTTTTTGAGAGCTCATTAAGACTAGATTCTTTTAGTTTGTGCTTTATTGTTCTAGGCTTTGTAGTATGTTTTGATATTGCATACTATATGTTTCGTTTATATGGTCATGAGCACTTAGCTTTTGATCTCAAGAGTGAGGGGTTTTGATTATTGAACCTTACAAAAGAATCATTGAAGTCTTGTGGCGTATAGAGTTCTGTGAGCGGTATCAACAATGTTTGCTAGTAAAAGGCCTGCATGTATGTAGTTTTGGGTCATAGTAAGAGAAATGTTATTGAGTGGTCAATTAACTTGAGTTATAAGAAAAAAAAATACCAAATAGTGAAATCGGTGGTAGTGTTAAGTGGCCTACGAGTTGATCTTATAGTTTTTCCTCGTTGGAAGTTTTTCACGTAAAAATCATGCTTAATTTTTTAATTTTTTGCAAATTGATTGTAAAATCTATTCACTCCTTTTTAGGTTTATGGTGATTGAAAATTTACGCTTTTATGATAAAAAATGGTATTCAAGGTCAAAGGTTGAAGTGCTAGGATTCTAGCATATCCCTTTCATAATACATGTTACAAGTGGGGGATGTAAATGTCATGTCTATGATTTTCACACATAGGTCTTAGTTCATAGTTCATTCTCTCTCTCTCTCTCTCTCTCTCTCTCT
This sequence comes from Xanthoceras sorbifolium, assembly GCA_003430845.1. NCBI lineage: Eukaryota > Viridiplantae > Streptophyta > Magnoliopsida > Sapindales > Sapindaceae > Xanthoceras > Xanthoceras sorbifolium. The sequence goes on along the minus strand of CM010617.1, from coordinate 19,886,300 downwards.
CTCTCTCTCTCTCTTTTTCTAGGATCCATAGTGCACTCGGGGCTTCCTTCCATGGCAGTAGGATGTCTAATGCTCGTTGTTTTCACTGGTGGACCCTTTGGATCTCTTTACCTTAATGCGTCAATCTGTACAAAACAAAACACTTTGTCAGGGGAAGGCTAGCGAAGCTGGCATCCACACTCTAACGCTTAAGTCAGGGGAGAAGACAAATGGCAATAGTTAAAGTACGAGTATCTCAAATATATAAAAAGTAAAAGAGTAAAATGAGAGAATAAAGAGGGTAGAGAGCAAATATAGCCAACCCTGCTCTCCAAGTGGAGTGGGGTTTATAAGGACTAATGTGAGGGGAATGACAAAATTGGTAATTTTGGCAGAAAAAGGACACATGTCCCTTTACCATTGCCTGATTGTCCCTTACCCTCTGATGTACTTGCTGCGTCATGGCCATACGTCTCGGAGGGCTGAGATGTTGCCACGTAGTATTGGTGGTCTGTTGGAATCCTATATGGTGGCTGTATGCAATTTTGTGCGATTTTACTGGACAGATGTGTGGTGGATATCCCGTGGGTTACTTTCGGTACATTTATAACGACTGACCTTGACAAGGACAACTTGCAAAGTTCTGTATGACAGAAGGTACCCCCTGTCACTTTCATCAAGGGACTAGGTTAGATTGGCAGTTGGTAGGTTAGATTGGTGGTTGGTAGGTAAGTATCCCTTGTGCTTTCAGCTGCTTCTTTTTCTCTACTCATGATTGGAGGTGGCTTCCATCCAAATCGACATTCCATTCCTTGGTCACAAATATTCGGGTTTGAGCCATTGGATGGCACAAATGTCTCCCCTTTGCCTTAGATGGTATAACTCAAGGCTTGTTACCTTTTTCTAGAGGTTGGGAATCGTTTGGACAGTCTTTATGTTGGTGAATAAAAAAGGCTGATTTCTTGTGGGTTAATTTTTGTGGGGATTTCCTTCATTGGGTTGCTTCGCGCTCGAGGGCAAAGGATCACCAAATCCCAAAGTTCATGCCTTTTTATTAAACAATTCTCCCTTGAATATATGAACACAATTTTAGGATTAACAACATGTTAGATTGATGAGAATTTAGCTGGGTTTGTTATTAGATTTGGTTAATTGAATCTGAAATGTTGAAACCCAAAATTGAATGTTCAATTATGGAATTTAGCTTGTAAAATTTAACTTGTAAAATTCAGCGTGTAAAATTGCTAGAGATCGAATTGAGTTTCGTTCTTCACCAATGACTTTCTCTCTCTTCTCATTCTCTTAGTAATTTTTCCTCTCTAACTTTCAACTTTTTCTCTCTTCTAAATGTCTGAAACTTTCTCTCTCTTTCAATTCTTTCTCTAACTTTTTTTTTTATTTGGCTTGAAATGTGCCACCATTCTACATCATGTACATTTAACCATAAAATTTAGGTTGTATCTAATACACTATGCATCTCTTATTCAAATTACAAAATATGATATGTATACCCAATCACATTTAATTATTTATCTAATGATATGATTTGAATGAAAAATGTATGGTGCATCACTTTCACCCATTTATTTTTGCTTTTAGCACATACCACACCTAACTCTACACACAACCATAAATTAAATTGTTCTTCCTTAAACTCTAGGGTTTGATTGAAAGGGATTGTTTCCTAGATCTCTTTCTTTCATGACAAAAGCTCTAAACAATTGCGTTCTACCTTAAGGGCCCATTTGTTATAACGGATTGGACTGGGATTGGACTAATCCCAGTCCAATTCGTCATTTTGTGATGACACCGGACTGGACAATCCAGTCCGATGTCATCCATTTTAACCTACTGTGGCAGGATAAATTTATCCTGCCACATATGGTGGGACAATTTTGTCCCACCATCATTTTTTTTAACAGTTTTTTTTTCTTTTTTTAAATACTATTTTTTTAACAACATTTTTTTCTTTTTTTAAACACAACTTTTTTTTTTGACAAACTTACTTGTAACACAGTTTTTTTTTATATTATTATTATAATTATTTATATATAAAATATTAAAATTATTTTAATAAATTTTATTCTAACATTAAAAATAATATATTTTAATATTAAAATAATTAATTAATTCTAAATATTTAATTTAATTTAAATAATTTTTAATTAAATTTATTTTAATCTAAATAATTTTATTTTTATTAAAATTGAATTTAAATAATTTTATTTTATTAAATTAAATATAATTTTATTTTATCTAAAATTAATTGATATATCAATTTTATATTATCTTAGATATTAAATATAATTATTTTACGTTCAACCTAATACAACAGCGAATAATAAACAGTACTTGTATCTTTTTAATTTTTTTTAATATGAATTAATTAATATAGTATAATTTATTTACAATGAATTCTAAAATATATATTATAAACATATTTCAATTTTATTTAGATTTATTTTAAATAATTTTAATTTAATTATATAATATTTAAAAATAATTTTATTTTACGTGAAATTAATTTAATTTAATTTAATTTTATCCAATCCCATTCTACACTAAACAAGGGACAATACTATTTTTAATCATATCCATACTACACCAAACACATCACAGTATTAATTAGTCCAATTCAATCCAATCCCATAAAAATAGTCAAATTCAATCCAATCCCGTGAAACAAGCGGGCCTTAAGAGTGAAGATCAGACAAGTTGGAGAGCAAATGATTTTGGTTTTGTTAAAATACAATCATAATATCCTTTTAAATAAAATTGGAATAGACTTAATATTGATAACCAATTTAGGGATGGCAACGTGTAGGATATGGGCAGGCATTGCCATATTCATATACCTATACACGTCTCATTTTGATATCCATACCCACCGTATACCTACGAAACTATAAAAAATAATTAAAAAAATAAAATTGATAAACATATAAACCCCATTAAATACATGACAACAAAAAATTATTGGATATTTGATAAAAATTTAAAGAATCTTCGAAGTTTCAGCACAATAGGAAGATAATTAAAATTCAATAACGCTTCAGTTCCACCACAAAAATAAAATGAAATCCAGATAAAATTTCAAGTTCAAGACAATAACAAATTAAAATCCAAATATACATGTTTCTAATTTCACAATAACAATACATATTAACCCTTCTTTAATCATTGCACGAGTTAGCTAAATTGGCATGTTTATTTCCCCAGCTAAGACCTTCAATATCTTACAATTTATAGAATTATATGGAAATACTGAAGCTAGAGCCCGTAAGACATCCACAGACTCCTATAAATATAATCCAAAAAAATGAAAACCAATGGAAAAACAAGTAATTCTAAATCGAGTTTTTGCCATAAAAAGTATCCAAATAAAGAGTGAAACTAATTTTAGGTTTAAATTCTTACTTAACCCAAAACGGCTGCAGTTTTATGTGCTTGTTTTTTTTTTTTTTTTTTAAATTATTATATTTTAATCTAAGAGAGTATGCACGTAGATTATGACTATTAATTTTATATTCATACCCTAATTGTACCTGCAACAAATATGAGTTTCATATAAATATTCATATTCGCCCATCATGGACGAATACCTCATGAGTAAAATTGTTATCCCTAATAATTATTTATAAATTCAATGGTTACAGACATAACCTAAAGATAAATATACTTCTAAATAAATTCATACATTTTAATTTCTTTGGTGAATAGTATCATACAAACATATTGAAGGACTTTATTCTTAGCCAAAGTTGGAACACATGATCCGGATGTTGCATCATCATTGCTTCTAATAGTTTTTGGAATTGAGCTAATTGATATTATTTTAAAATGATTAATTTACATTATATTGGATGTGGTAAAAAGGTATCATATGATATATTCGCTTGGATATCGAGATATAGTATAAATATCCTTTGAAAGCTATTTTGATGATGGTGATGATTATGCAAATGGAGTTCTCACATACCATTTTGTTGCAAATATGAAGAACGTGAAGTAATGATTGATTGTAGTGGGTGGTGAGGCTCCGGCAAAAATTGATAATGATTGGACGGTGGTGCTGGTAATAATTATTTGTGAATTTGCATTCTAATCTTTGAGCTTTGTCTGTGGTGGAGCCAACACAAACACTTTGTGGGAGGTTGTTTCGAGTTCGGGCCTTTACTTTTGGGCTCCAGTCAGCCAGCCTAAAGTAGACCTACTTACAGTGGTTTCGGGTCTAAGAAATAATTACTTATGACTTTGCTTACAAAATAAAAGCAGTAATAATCACTAATAACTTTACTTTACACAACCACATACACTAGTAAATGGTCAAGTATATCTCTCCCACCTTAATGGTAAGGGATTTAATTTTCACCATACATATACCAACGTATGTAGGTAGATATCTCTCCCTTATTATGAAAGTAAATATCTCTCATTATGGGAGTAGATATCCGGACCATACGTTTAGTGATTAATTTTGGTAGGTCCCGACAGTTATTAATGTTGTATTTGTATCTCTTTAAAAAAAACTTTACTTGCACAATAATTAATTTTTTAAAAAAAATATATTAGGGGTGTATTCAAATTTAGATTTCAAATAACTTTTAATGACTTTTTTTTTTAAGTGAATAACTTTTATAAAATTTATAGATTTCTAATAAACTTTTAATGACTTTATTAAAAAAAATTCATAGACTTTTTAGACTTTTATTAATTTTTAAAGTTATAAATATACTAGTAGTTGACTTTATCAGCTCATTTAATTTTTATTTAACAATAATCATTGAAGAGTATGGTTAGAAATTTGACCCAATAAATATGATAAAGAAAAAAACTGTTATACAGATTTTTTTTTTTTGTTTCATTGTTTTCATGGTCATATATCATCATCCAAAAGCAATGAAAAAAAAAAAAAAATCAACAATGGTGGCTGACATATCATACATGAAAGCACTGAAACAAAAAAAATAAACTCTTAGCGGAGCTTCCTTCATGTTGTAATGTATGTTGTTTTTTTTTCCTTAGAAAGTCATTCAAAGTCTTTGAGGAGAATGGAAGAGAATTTGTTAGGTCCGATTTTTTTAACTATAACCCAAAACTCGACAAAAGTTTAGACTTTTTAAATGTATGTGAAAGTCATTGACTTTTTTAATATTTTATGACTTTCATATATTTTTAAAAAGTCTAGATTGAATACCTCATGATTTTTATAAACTTTTTAAAAGTCCACAAAAGTCTATATTGAATACTCCATGATTCTTATAGACTTTTCAAAAATCTATAAAAGTCTATATTGAATATCCCATAACTTTTATAGAGTCTTTCAAAGTCATTATTGAATACACTTAAACTTATTTTTTTTTTAAAAAAAAATACTTAAACCTTTTATTTCTATAAAAGTTATTAAAAGTCATCCAAAATTTAAATTGAATACACTCTCAAATTTCAGATGAGAAATTGGTAGGAAATAGCACAAAGTTCTCCTAACATTGTGACTTTAACACCAACTTATTAAAGTTTAAAGAAATAATACTAATTTTAATAGAAAATTCATTTTACCCTTCATTAAACCTGCTAATTTCACATTGTTTTTGTTTCAAATAGCTCCTGTTTCTTTCTCTTTTTCTCATCACTTTCTCACTCTAGAAATTTAAATCATCAATTTAACAACTAGACATTCAAAATCGTTAGATCTATTACTTGGTTTAAAAAAATAATTTCATTGTTGAAGACTTAACCTTACATTTATTTTACTAGATTGTGTGGAACTTATTCTTCAAGAGTTTTAGAGATTTTTTTTTCTCCTAAACCTCTCGTTGTTGATTTGCACCTTAAATATAATTTGATTTTACAATAAAAATCTATGTTTGGAGTTGAAAATATGAATTCATGATTTCCTTTTTTTTACCGTGATCTATTTTTATTTGACCGTTGATCTATTTTCCTTTAACCGTGATCTATTTTCTGTTGACCATAATCTATTTTCATGATTAATATTGGACATTTTCGGAAAGTCTTTAAGAGGACAAACAATGTCAGATTTCGGCCTATGATATATTATTGGAATTGTCTCGACGAGAAGAACTTTTATCACTCTTGAGTCTTGTCGGAGTCTATTTGTTTTTCTATCTAACTTCTTTTGTTTAACTTTCTCTCTCTAATCTAACTATTTGTTTCTTAACTTCAAATTTTTTGTGTTTTGGATCTTTTGGTTTGAAAAGAGAATTAGGGGTAATTTTGTCCCAAAACCAATTTTAATGTTATAAGAACTCAAATTACTAATATGGTGGCAGTTACGCGAAAAGCGCATCAATAAGTGCTAGAAATGTAATAGACTCATTTAAAAATTTGTTTTACTTTTGGAAAGGAAGGAGATGTATTTGATAAAATGACTAGGTATCACTGTACAATATGAAAAATAGTCAAATAACATAATATTATATGTTAAAAAATAAATACAAAATACAAAAAAAATAACAAATTTAAAATATAGTAATAATAATTTGAAACATTATATAAAAATAAAAAAAATGGGTAGGTGGACAGACAACCTCCGACGATGTCGTTATCTGTCCATCTCCAGCGTTGGAGGAGGCTCATACCTCCTCCATTGTTGGAATATTCCAACAATGAAGGAGGTGAGAGCCTCCTCCAACGTTGGTGGAGGATCAATCCTCTTCTAGTGATGCTGAATGCCGAATTCAGTGTCATTGAGGAGGATTGGCCCTTTTCCGGTGTTGGGGAGGCACTTCCATGTATACATGGCCACGGTTCGGTTCGAACCGAACCGGCGGTTTTGAACCGGAACCTTAGGTTCCGGTTCAAAACCAGTTCCGGAACCGGGATCCGGAACCGGGACAGTCGGTCCCGGTTCCGGTTTCCCCAAAAAAATAATCGGAACCGCCGGTTTGGAACCGGCGGTTCATGGAACCGCCCGGTTCGGGCGGTTCCGGTTCGGTTACGGTTTTTTTTTTTTTTTTTTTTTTTTAAAAAAAAAAAAAAAAATTTAAAAAAATTTGGCTGCCAGCTGCCAGGTGGCAGCAATGTAGCCCTTTACTAGGGAGCCGTTGTTCAACGGCTCCCTAGTAAAATTACCAAAACATCCCCTAGAAAATTACAAGTTAACCCCTAAAATTTTAAAAATATTAATTTTTCCCCAATCCAAAAAACTATATAAACCCCATCAATTCTCCAATTCAATTACACAATTCTCTCATTCTCTCAATATTTCTCTCATCTCTAATTCTCTCAATATTTTTCTAATTCTCTCATTCTCTCAATCTTGCTATTATTTTTCACTACTTCAATTGTTTTCATTATTTGTTTAAACACATTATTTTATAAATTTATAATGGCATCACCATCAAGGCCATCTATTTCCGGAGGTCGAAAATCTATTTCCGGAGGTCGAAGATCTATTTCCGGAGGCCGAAGGTCCGTTTCCAACAGAAACGCTGAGCAAAATGAGGAGGTACCGGATTTAAATGTTCAAGAAGTGCAAAGTCGCCCTTTCCCAGAATTCAACAACGATCGCAATTTTGCTGAATACCTGCAAGAAAGAGAAAGAGAATTTGAGGAGGTAATTTTTGGTAATGAAACTCCTATTAATTTTAATCCTGATCATTCTCATCCCTCTTCTGGCGGTGGTCCCTCCTCTGCTCCAAACCTCCCAAATCCAATTCCAAGTGAAACCGTACAATTGCCGCAGGGGCAGCCAGATTTGTCAAAGTACAAATCTGAACTTTTTAAAGTTCATATGAAGAGGGTGGAGAGGGATGGTTTAGTTATAGTGGTTTGCAATTATTGTTCCAAAGATTTTAAATGGAACAAATCCGGAGGGTACGGGACATATTGGAAGCATATCAACAGCAAACATCCAGCCGAAGCTCACCATCAGCGAGGACAACACCAAATTGGAAGGTACACATCCCCTAACCATCCTTTATTTAAATATACTGATCAAAATAATAGGGACCAATTAGCAAGAATGGTAGCAACTGAACATCTCCCCTTTAGTTTTGGGGAAAAAACTGGCTTTTTAAAATACTGTCATAATGCTTTAAATCCCGCTGCATGTAGAGTACCTAGGACCACATTAAAACGTACTATGTGTGATATTTATAAAAAAGAAAAAAAAGCTTTAGTAAAATATTTTCAAAATTATCCGGGTTGTGTGTCTGTTTGTGCCGATATCTGGAGTGATCATTGGCAAAAACATTCATACTTAGGACTCACTTGCCATTTCATTGACCAATCATGGGATTTGCAAAAACGAATATTGGCATTTAGAGTTTTTGATGACACCCATACTGCTGATAATATTTATAAATTAATGAAAATTATTTTTGAAGAATATTGTATTGAGAGTAAAATTTTTGCAATTGGTTTTGATAATGCTGCAAATAATACTGCCGCCGTTCCACAATTAATTCAATTGTGTCAACCCTATTTTGGCGGTAGATTTTTTCATCAAAGATGTGTTTGCCATGTTTTAAATATATGTGTACAACATGGTTTGCAAACACTATATGAGTGGATTACACCAATTAGGGATGCTCTATACTATTTATGGAAACATCCTAGCACTATGAAACAATGGGCTAGGTATTGTAAAGCTAACGGGAAACGTCCAATTAGGTTTTCCCGTGATGTTCCAACTCGTTGGAACTCCACATATAAGTTGCTTTGTGAAAGCTACGAGTATAGAGAATTATTAGTTAGATTTATGCAGCATAATGTTAATACCATTAATTTATATGAACACCATTGGGATGTTTGTACAAAAATTTGCATGCTTTTAAAAGTTTTTCATGATGCAACAACTTCTTTATCCGGTATATATTATCCAACTTCACATTTATTTTTATTTGAAGCCCTTAATATTGTAGGTGCACTTAATGAATGTTCACAAATAAATGAATTAGTTCCGTGTGTTTATGCAATGCGAGAAAGATGGATAAACTATTATAGGGACATTCCTGTAATTTATACTCTTGCATCAGTTTTTGACCCTAGGAATAAATTTAATAGTTTATATGAATTTTTTACACTTTATTACCAATCTCTAGGGATAATGGACATAGATGTTAGTGGTTTATATAATAATGTTAGGAATTTATTTTATTCACTGTATGACGAATATCGTTCTGTTTACGGTCCCTCGTTGAACATTAATGTTCAACAATCGGAACCAAGCGGAAGCGGTAGTACTAGTCATTCGCGCTTTCCCTCCACATTAAGGAAGTTAGGGGCAAGCGTGTTTACCAAAAAAGCAAGGACGTCGGCGAGTTCGTCTTCATCAACCTATGTTTCAGAGGTTGATGTTTACATAAACACCTCCTTTGAGTTTTTGGACACCCCAGACTTTAACGTCCTGCAGTGGTGGAGGGAGCACGCAACTAACTTTCCAATTTTGGCCATCATTGCCAAACAAATTTTTGGAACCCCTGTCTCGACCGTCGCCGTCGAACAGGAATTTAGTGCAGGTGGCAATGTTCTGGACGAGAGACGAGCATTGCTCAGTCCTGACTCAATACAGATCCAGGTCTGTGTTGACGACTGGACCAAGGCCACATACCGGCAGCAAGAATTGGATCTAGTGTCCGACGACAATGACTTTTTCGACACTAACGATGATACAACGGCAACCGAAGGAACAAGCGACGATTGATCACATTCGAAACATAACAGGTAAAAGAACTACGTGGGCTTTGATTCCTCCTAGAGGATACGTAGGCAGCTTAATTGAGGTAAAATTAAGTGCAAGCCCTAATTTTTTATTTATTTATTTAATTTTATAGTTTTATAATATTATTAAAATTTTATTTCATTTTTATATATTTAATTTTTTTATTAATTTATTTTTAATTTTTATTTTCTAATTTTTTTTTATTTTGCCGGTTCTGGCGGTTTGGAACCGGCGGTTCCAAAAAAACCGTGGAGGAACCGAACCGGGCGGTTCCTCCCGGTTCCAACCGGAACCGGGACCGGGACCTCCCCGGTCCCGGTTCCGGTTGATGAAAATTTGGAACCCGAACCGGCGGTTCCGGAACCGGAACCGCCGGTCCGGTTCCTTTGGCCATGCCTACTTCCATGGTCAAAGATGGAAGAGGCTTCGCCTCCTCTGTAGCGTGAATAGAGGAGCCCTTTACTGTCACAAGGGAAACCGACATCCTCTGGCGATGCCAACAACGTCGGCTTTCCTCCGGCATCAGTTGGTAGTGATAGTTGTCAATGGTGGCTACCACTATTGGTCACCGGCCAAACAATAATGTACAACTTTTTAAAAAAAAATAAAAATTACCTTTTTGTTTTAAATTTTTCAGTTTTTAAATATATTACTATTTTATATGAGAGTATTATGTCTTTCATTAAAATGGGGATGGTATTATGGACATTGCAAAGGTAAGATGTTAGCTTATCAAATAATCAATTTTAAAAATAATCCTCAACCAACTTTTCAAAAATAGATTATAAAAGAAACAAAATATGAAATAAGCGAATTTTAAAAATTTACCATACATCTTTTTGCTCCAAACTAATGAAATAATCATTTACATAAACTACAGTAATCCCACAAACACACCCTAAAATCCAATAAATTCTACCTTTGTGGTTCATATCCACCAAAGTAAGGCTAAAATTTGGAAATTCCTTATAAATCTTATTAGGATCTTCATCCTTGTCATCATCTACAATAAATAAATTAATAGAAGGGCATAGTAATAAACTCATCACTTATATATTGAGATTGTGAGTTAAAGTTTTTCCTCCCCCCTCCTCTGATCTCATTGATTAAAAACAAAAGGTTCATAAAAGGTTTTTTTTGGCACCCAATGATCCCAAATTTGTAATAAAAAGAAAATAAAAGTTAATAGGTCTTATTTTTTTCTTTTTTCTTTTTCTAGCACCCAATAACACCGTTGACTTTAAGTGTAGTCATTACAATGTCAATTTTTTGCTTAATGGTACAAACACTCCCAAAATCTTTTAGACTTAACTTTTAACCGACTATAGATTTTGAGATATCCAGTTGGAAGTCCAGATTTTCAGTGTGAGAAGCACTGACCTTATGGTATTAATTTTTTTTTTACTTGATGTTGGAGAGGAATTAAACTTTGAAATTTGGTACTGGAGTTTTATAATTTTTATTACAGTGGATTTATAATTATAAAAACATTTGGGGTTATTACATAATTTCCTTTGGTTTAAAATATTTTTTTACGGTGTAAAAATATATTTTTCTCCTTGGACTGTCAAGTCAAACCATTAGTAATAAATTTCAAGGGGTGCCTATGCAATTAAAGTAGAAGTTATTATTACGTGCAATTTTATCTAAGAGTTAATAACACCTATCTCTTCTGAGGTTTTGCCAACTACAGACAGAGTTAACTTTATCGTTAATGGACAAAGACCTCCTCTACTGTTAGTTGATTTTCGTTAGACTTAATGGTTGACCACCTTTAACTGTTAAAAAGACCAAAATACCCCTAAAATAATATTTTATTTTTATTAAATAAAAAAATAAGGTTAGATCTCCACCGTCCACCTTACCTCAAATGGACGATAAAGATTTTTTCTTTTTTAAAAAATTATTATAAAAAATTAAATTTCAAATTTCCATCGTCCATCTTTGAATGAACAGTAGAAATCTAAATTTTTTTTATTTAAAAAATAATTTGTGTTTGAAATGTGGAGATCAAATCTCCAGATTGGATTTCCATCGTTCATTGTGGAAGATTGGATCTCCACCAAGATTTTTTTTTTTTAAAAAAAATTGAAATTTGCCGCGTGACGAACCCAGAAGGGTTGGTCAACTAGGGTTCGCCTTTGAGTTTCTAGGTTCGCCAGTGTTTTCTAGGTTAACCTTCGAAGGCGAACCCAACGGCTAGAGACCAGCACCACAAATTTTTTTTTTTTGGGTGTTTCTTGGTGGAAGGACTAAATAGAAGCCTAATCATAAACAAGTTTTAAGAAAAGGCCTCTAATCATGAACAACCATAAAATATTAAATTTATCCATTTACAGAAGTTTGATTGATTTTTTCATTTATTTTTAGACAAATTACAGTCCACCTACCTGATGTATCCATAATTACATGCATAATCAACTTATAGAGAAATTGGCTGCAGACCTCTTTGGCCCCTACCGTTAGTCAACATTGGTCAATGTTAGTTTTTTTTTTTTTGATTTCAAACAAAACTTCTAATACAGAAGACCAACAAGAAAGCTAGGTTTAGGATTGAACCAACAAAAATCCTCCTTAGAGGAAAAGGCTAGGGAAGCAAGAGAATGTGCCATTCCATTCCCTGAACGAGGAATGGCATGACAGTTGGAAACTCCCACATCCCTAAAAAGAGCCTTAACATCAGAAAAAATAGGGTCCATAACAGAACAAGGAAGAGAATTAAACACCATAGCCACAACATTAACAGCATCTAACTCAACCCACTCAATAATCAGGTTGAACTCCTTCGCCAGCAGTAACCCCTCGCGCAAAGCCAGCAGCTCGCCAAGCTCAGCAGGAAAAAACCCCAAGAGGGACTTAGCAGAAGCTGCAACAACCTTGCCCTGAGAATCACGCACCACTGCACCAGAACCCATCACAGAACAACCAGGCGACACTGCTGCATCGGTATTCAACTTCAGGGAGCCTGCAGGAAGAGGCGACCACGGAGGAGAGCGAGGCTGCCTGGGGGGCTGGAGAGGAGAGCCAAAGACCTTCTGGGTACCCTGAAATTCACGGAGCAAAGAGAGAGACCAAGAAACCAAATCAGCACTAAACCTGGGGGATTTAGAATGACAGACAACATTTCTTTCAGACCAAACCCCCCACAGGATCATGCAGAACTCCTCGAGCTCTGCTCTCTTAGCCCTAACAAAAACCCACAAGATCAGATCAAAACAAGAAATATGGCACTGCAAATTGAGAATGTCCCAGAAGACAGTGGACTCCCAAATAGGGCGCACGGAGCTATACCAAAAAAGGGCATGGGCTGAGCTCTCGGGGGCATCACCACATCTAGAACAACACGGGTCAACCACACTCTTCCTAGAGCAAAGATTACAAAGAGACGGAATGGCATTGAGACAAACTCTCCATACGAAAATTTTAATTTTGGGGGGGATGTTAAGATTCCAAAGTGCAAGCCACCATTTCGAATCCGGACATGAGGAGGAACCTTTGAGGGAGAGTTTTTCCTGCGCTGTAACTCTATACCCACTCTTCACAGAATACTCCCCATTCTTGTCAAAATGCCAGATTAAGGAATCATTACAGTCACCAAAACTCAGAGGAATTTCTAGAATAGAATCCCTATCCGCTGCCACGAAGACCTGATCAAGCTTAGCCAAATCCCAAGAATGGGAAGAAGGAGAAATGAGAGAAGCGACCTTGAGGTCTTCCAAAGGGGCAGTCGAGAAGGGCCTGAAGGTAGACGCCCTTGGTATCCAAGGGTCCTGAAAAGCCCTGATATCCTTACCATTACCCACCCTCCAACGAAGGCCCTTAAGGAGGAGACTCCTACCCCAAACCAAACTCCTCCAGAGATGAGAACTCCCCTGTTTCAGCGAGACAGACAAGAAATCCTCCTGCCTGAAATACTTAGCCTTAAGAACTCTAGAAACCAACGAGTCTTTATTCATAACAACTCTCCAAGCCTGCTTGCCAAGAAGAGCTTGGTTAAAGAGAGATAAATCTTTAAAACCAAGCCCCCCGCATATTTTCGGGGAGCACAACTTGTCTCTAGAGACCCAGCTGATTTTCTTATTACCATCTGAGGTACCCCACCAAAAGCCCATAATCATAGAGCACAGCTCATTGCACAAAACAGAAGGCAGCTGGAAGATACTCATAGCGAAGGTAGGAATGGCTTACGCTACTGCTTTGATAAGAACTTCTTTCCCGCCCATCGAGAAGAGATTGCCTTTCCATCCTCTGATCTTACGCCAAACTCTCTCCTTAATGTCACTAAAAGTCTTCCTTTTATTTTTCCCCACCATAGTTGGAAGGCCAAGATACTTATCATGAGCTTGGGCATTAACTAGCCCTAGGCAATTCAAGATACTGGCACTACGTTCATCTTCCACATTTGGGCTAAAAGTGATGTTGGACTTTTGCAGGTTAATGCGCTGGCCAGAAGCTTTCTCATAGACATTTAGGATCTGTTTCAACTTCTCGCAATTCTGGACTGAAGCCCTGCAAAACACAATACTGTCATCTGCAAAAAACAAATGGCTCACAAGAGGGCTCCCACGACAACATCTCATGCCCAGAGACTGCCCATTAGATTCATTGCCTTTGATAAGAGAAGATAAAGCTTCTGCATAGAGAAGGAAGAGGTAAGGAGACAAAGGGCATCCTTGCCTTAACCCTCTATGCGGAGTGACTTCCCCCACAGACTTCCCATTAACCAGGAAGGAAAGCTTGGAGGTCGACACACAATCCATAACAAGGGCTCTAAAATGCTCAGGGAACCCAAGTTTCTCCATAATGATCTCCAGGAAGCCCCACTCCACACGGTCGTAGGCCTTACTCATATCCAGTTTAATAGCTGCATACCCTCTTTTACCCTTTTTCTGTTTCTTGATAGAATGGAGAAGCTCAAAAGCAACCATAATGTTATCAAAAATTAACCGCCCTGGTACAAAAGCACTCTGCTCCGAAGATATAATGTGGGACAGAATTTCTTTCAACCTATTTGCCATAACCTTAGAGACAGTCTTATAAATAACACTGCAAAGGCTAATGGGCCTGAAATCGGTCATACGCTCCGGGTTTTTAACTTTTGGAATCAGGACAACATTAGTGGCATTGAACTCTTCGACCGAGTAACCACCGTTAAGAACTTTAAGGCAGACACTAGAGACATCCTCTCCAACCACATTCCAAAATTTCTGAAAGAAGAGGGCATGGAATCCATCGGGGCCAGGGGCCTTATTTGGACCCATATCAAAAACTGCAGCACGCAACTCAGCTCGGGTGAAAGCCTCCCCGAGTCTGCCTGCCATATGGGCATCAACTTTACACTCAAGAAAGGAGGAGGCAGCCGAAAAGTCAAAGGAAGATGGCTGGATAGACTTGAACAAATCTGAGAAGTAATCAAAAACCACACTGGACATACCCTGCTCAGACTCCCTACGGACCCCTCTACCATCCAATAGCGAGCTAATCAGATTCTTCTTCTTTCTGGCCGACGCTCTTCTGTGAAAAAATTTTGAATTCTTATCTCCTGCGAGTAGCCAATCAACCCTCGACCTCTGTTTCCAATATAATTCCTCCTTGGAGAGGAGGCTTTCCAACTCTCGTTCTCTAGTCTTAATGACATTGAGAACCTGATTAGTTTGCTGCCGATCATAGAGAAGATTGATCTCACATCTTTTTCTATCAATGGCTTTCTTCAGAGATCCAAACTTGACTTTGCTCCAGTTCTCCAACCGATCAGCACACATAACCAGCTTATCTCTTAAGTCTCTACCAGAAACATCACTAGCAAACCCTCCACAGGCCGTGCAAATCACAGAATAGCACTCTTCATCTTTAAGCCAAAAAGGCTCAAATCGAAACTTTCGATCTCTACTGCCACTAATATTGGAACCACCACACACAAACTTGGCCGAAATCGGCCTATGATCAGAAAATATAAAACCTAAATGCTCAACTTTAATCCCCGAAAACAAATTAACCCATTGACTGGTAGCAAAAAAACGATCTAATCTTTCTTGAACATTCCTAGAACCCCCCCTTTTATTATTCCAGGTAAACAAAGGCCCTGAAAACCCCAAATCAACAAAATCACACAACTCAACAATACTACGAAAATTAAACATACCCGGACCAGTTCGTTCATTCCCGCCAAGCTTCTCCTCATTATGAAGGAGTTCGTTGAAGTCTCCACCACACAACCAAGGAAGTCTGTTGACTGCCTTCAGACGGCGAAGGAGCTCCCACGAATCGGTTCTATGATTAGGGACAGGACAACCATAGAACCCCGTGAACCTCCATTTGAGGTTGTTCTCCATTTTAATCACCACATCAATATGGCCCCTGGAGAAGGACAATACTGAGACATCCCACACGTCGTTCCACAACAACATCAAACCTCCACTTTTCCCCTCACAATCCACATGCAAACCCCCAGAAAAACCCAACTGCACCTTAATTTTCGCTGCCCATTCACCTTTTAATCTAGTTTCAGAAAGAAAAACTAGATTAGGGGATTGTTTCCGGATAACCTTCCGGAGAGCCAAGAACGCCCGAGGACTCCCCAACCCTCGAACATTCCAACAAATGATACTCATGGCCCCCGGCGGGCCTGCTCCGCAGACTCCGCCGAAATATCAGACTCTAGCAGTTTCTGTTTCTTCCCATCCAGGTTCTCCCCTGCAACTTCCACAACTTTACGCTTCCCACCAGGATCTATAACAATTACTTCATTGGGGGATATACCAGCGTTAATACCAGAAAGCTTCGGATTAAGGGATCTCTTTACTGACTTTCGACCCCCCCTGGCATAATGCCTAGCTAGTAACATCTTCCGGATTGGGCTTGGACAGCCTGGAATAATCTTCTGCAAAGGACTCCCCCGAATTAGTCTTTTCCATTTCTTGGAGTTAGGCTTACCAAGAGAAGACCCAAACATAACTACATCTCCTTCATCACATAAATTTGACCCCACTATTTCCTCATCCATTCTAACCAACGCCTCTGAATGACCATCTTCAGTCGGTACTACTGCAAGAACCTCCATAGATAGGATATCTACCGGCGGATTATCCTGAATCAAAGGACCACCCTTCTGACTCTCTGCACTATTCATAGCTGATGGAGGGGCCTCAATATCTCGACTAGATTTACCTTCACGTTTGTCAGAAGATGGTGGAACATTAAAAACGAATCTTCTAGCGCCCTCTGCACCTGCTCCGTCAACATCCTCAATGTCTACATGGGCCTTCAGTTTTGCTTCTGATGTATCCTCCCCCCGTTGCCTAGGCTTTGAACGATCTAGAGGTGATGCTCTAAGCCACACCCCGAATTTTGGCTCAACCCCCTCCATAATACTCTTCCTTACCTCGCTATTGTGACACTCCCTGACAGAATGTCCGATGAAACCACAGCCATAGCAGAAATCTGGCAGTCTCTCATATTTGATCAAAGCCGTAATCATAGTCTCAAAATTCTCCAACCTCATCCGGATACCCCTTTTCAAGGGTTTTGTAACGTCAATTCTAACTTTAATTCTCAAGAATTTACCCCACAAATCTTTCGAATCCATCGGGAACTCAACAATGGTCCCAACTTCCTCTGCTATTAATCTTGCCACTTTACAATTCATACACGCCAGAGGAATGTTATAAATGTGAATCCAAAATACAGAGAATTGGAATCGAAGTTGAGAAATTGCACCAGGCCCGACCGGTTTCTCGAGAACGATAAGATTTTTGTCGAAATGCCAGGGACCCCTGGCCCAGACCATCGCTTTATCCTCAAGGGATTGGAAATGGAAGACAAACACATTATCACCTACCATTTCAATTTCTATTCGGCCCACAGTACCCCAGATTTGTTCAATAGTGCCACGGAAAGCCTCACGGTTCACCTTTCTACGAGAAAGGATCTTCCCTACCAAGCAGTGCTCAACGCTTCTAATGCCGTCAGCTTGAACATCCCATGCTATGTCTAAGACTGGACCATCTTCCTCTGATAAGGACAGGGCCTCGCAAAGCCTCAAAATTTCATCTGTAGCCATTAAAAGTACTACTGCGGCTACACCACCACCGGCCTCCACTACCAGATCCGCACCTAACCAATACACAGACCCAGATCCACAGAGTGGCTCCCACAACAAAGCCAAAAAACCCCAGAACCTGAAAAATCACACACTGCCAATTTTGACCGCCCAATTTAATTAAATCGCACAAAAAACTGCAACTGAACCCAGTCCAACTGCACAACTTAAGACCTGCCCAGATCCGCACTGTCAAATTTCAATCTACTCAGTTAAGGCACCAGTACCCGATCAAAGACCCAAGAACACACCAAAAAATATTAGATCGGAGTAAATAAATCAATACTCAGGCATCACCTACAGCAAACCCAACAAAACCAAACAACAACAACACTTGGTCAAACTCAACCCACACACAAAAGAAACAGCTATTCCCCTGCAAAGCCGCGGCACCTCAAGAACCCCCAGACTCCGTACTGCCCAGATCGACCCCCGCCACGACAGCCATCGCAGCACCACCCCACCTCCAAGCAAGGTACCTGCACCGCCCGATTTCCCCACCAATGGGCGATCGGGGAAGGCAGTGACTGCGGAGAGAGATCCCCTAGCTAGACGGCCTCTGTATCCTCTCAACCAGCTGCATCACCGCTCCATCAACACACTGGACGTCCAGGACACCCACCTCAACCAAGAGAAACGATCCGCCCCAGATCCAAGCACACCAGCAACTCCGATCGCTACTGTCAACAGATCGGAGAAGAAAAAACCAGCAGCTCGATAAATCCCAGACCAGGCCCGTACACAACCCACAGAAGAGGGAGGGAGATGAGCTGCTGGGAAGAGAGGTCCAAGGATCCTGAGCTGCACAACCCTCTTCTTACCAATCAGAATGGAAGGAGGACATAAGCGAGCTGAGGAAGATCGGACGAGATCTACCACCACGAAGGAGGAAATCTGCCGTTGGGAGGGCTACTTCTACCTCTGTTCTTTCAGAGAAAAACGAGAGGAAAAGACTTTTTTTGACAAAGCGGAGGTTGGTCAATGTTAGTTAAAATCAACATTATTAAGGGTATTTTAGTTATTTCATCTTATTTTTAAAATATTAAAAAAAAAACTATTAAGATCTCCAATGTCCATCTCAGATATTTATTTTTTTAAGAAAAAAATTAAGATTTATATTTTAAAAAATTTAAAATAAAAAACTTAAGATCTCCACCATCCAACGGTAGAGATTTAAAAAAAAAAAGAAAAGAAAAGAAAAGAAGAATAAGAGCAAGAGAATAGTGAGATCTATGGTGGATCCACCATGGATCGCGAATCCAAGTTCGCGAACTGGGTTCGAGAATAATCGCGCAAAGAGAGAGGCTCCATGGCCACCAGATGGATCTGCACCAGATCTTTGATTATTTTTTATATTAAAGAAAACATTTAGATAAATTTTCAATGGATGGTGAAGATCTTAATTTTTATTTTTTAAAATTTGTTAAATTTTTACATGAATGGATCTCCACCATTAGCGTTGACCGTAAAATAAGACAGTTAACTGTTAAAAATATATAAAAAGAAAAATTTGCACATAGTTAAAAAAATCTAAAAAATAAAAATAAAAATATATTAAGAATATATTTATTTTTATTTTATTTTAGATTTTTTTAACTATGTGCAAATTTGTCTTTTTTACATATTTTTATCAGTCAACTGTCTTTTTTTTTACGGTTAATGCTAATGGCAGAGTGTTTGCAGTCAATTTCCTTAAAATTTGATTCCTCTTATAATTACAGATACCTCAGGTAGATAATTTGCAATTTGTCCTTTATTTTTTTGGATAAAAATGCCCCTAGACCCATTTTAATTTCAATCTATTTTTCCCCTCTTTTCAATAGTGAGATACTGATAAAGAGGGGAAAAAAGAGAGAAGAAAACCCTAGCTGCCGTTCCAAGCCGCTGTTCTAGTCGAAGTCCAACTATCCAATACTACGGTCTGTGAAATTTGTTTGATTTTTTTTATTCCTTTTTTGACAAATTTGGTAAGTGTGGTGCTTATTATTTTTTTTTTTTGGAAGGGGTACAATTACAACATTAATAACTGTCGGGACCTGCCAAGATTAATCACTAAACGCGCGGCTTGGATATCTACTCCTATAACGAGAGACATCTACCCTCACAATAAGGGGAGAAAACTACCCACACATATTATATGCATGGTAGGAATTAAACCTCTCACCACTGAGGTAGGAGGGAGGTGCACTAAATACTTTACTATATGTGGATGTGCAAGTGTGGTTCTTATTGTAATTAGGTTTTGTAACATTGAATTCCTGAAATGGCATGTCTACTGTTTTGAGTTTTCTATTTTGTCTTCATTTCGTAACATTGAATTTCTGAAATAGTAAGTGTGGTTGTTGAAAGACTATCAATTAGTCTTCCGATTATCTTTTTATAGAATACCCCACTAAGGAAAACAAAACAAACAAGCTGATTTTACTTTGTACCTGCATGATAAACGTATACTGCAGCCATATAATTACTAGCCAAACTCAATGCTTTTACAAAGGTACACATGCATATTCTTAAGAAAACAATTAATATATAATTATTACACTTGGAATATAAATGATTGAAAAAGCCTATAAGGGATATGATGACACTATTTTTATGGCAATATTATGCTATTGTTTTCTTTATTTTTTGTTTTGTTTTCTAGTGAATTGGTTTTTTATTTTTTTATTTTGTGAATATTCTCTAGAAATGGATTTGAGCTAATTTGGCGATTTTGACGTTAAAAGGATTAAAATCGGAGACTTGAATATTTTTTGTGTAGACTTACCATGTCTTGGATATCGTCAAAAATTTTACAAAGATGAATTGGGTTGCGAACAACATATTTCTATAAAGTTCTGGAAGTCTAGTATTCGAAAAATTTAAGATTTGTGATTATGTGTTTTATAGAGAAAGTTATGCTCGTTTTTATACCATTGTGCAGTTCAGAAAGTCCTAGGATGAGTTCGCATTAAAAGTTGTCAACTCTGAAGAGCAAGTGCTTAGATGGTTTCTGGGCAGTTTGGGCATTCAAGGGACACCTAATCCTTGTCTTAAATCAGTTATAAATCAAATATAATTGATTGGGACCAACTAGAGTTTGTTTTGGAAAGAAATCATAGTCCTGAAAGCCTTAAGACTCTTAAAGGAGCTGGATTCCTTTTAATAAAGGGTTTTGGCCTGGTTGCTAGTCCCCAGAATTTAGGACGCCTATTTAAAGACCAAGCAGTCACAAATCATAATTGAGCCAGCAGCCGCATATCACACATTGCCACAGTCATCAAGAAGAAGAAGAAAAAGACATCTGCACATTAGAGAGAAGAACCGAAGAGATTCCTAATATGAATAATACCGAAAATAAGAGAGAGAATGAGTGACAAAAGAAGACTGATTAGGAAGAAGGTTTAATCTTTTCTCTATCATCAATTACATAAAATCTTTGGCTATTTATAAGCCACTGAGCACTAATTATCAAATCCTCCACTAATGCTAAAAAATAGAAGCATAACTTGAATTAAAATAGGAGCACAACTTGAATTAAAATAGGAGAGAATTGATGCATGACCACACTTATGACTTGGTCTCCTGCATTGCATTGTATGGACTGCACGGCCTATGTGTACACATAAGGCAGGGTTGTGCACACATCATTCCTTCCCCCTCAAATTATCCTTGTCCACAAGGATAAAACTGGGATATTGGTTTGGTTGGAGCAGACTCAAATTGGGCTTCGTTGGTTGGAAAATAATCAGAGTGTGGGAAATCCTCGATCATAAAGAGTTGCGGCTATTGGCAGTGATGATCATATACATATTTCTCATCACAGTAGTAATAAAGGCCTTTCTCCCTACGACCTCTAGCCTCTTGACTAGTGATCCATTAGAATGTTGTTGGGGTCGTATTTGGTGGAGAGCCTAGTAGGCCAGTAGTTGGGTTTAGGTTTGCCTTTGGTGCCACTAAAGTTGGTTGGGAACAAAATGGTTGGCTTGGTGTTTTTTGTAATTGATTTCGTTCCTCGATTAGCCGAGTGACTCCTATAGTATCCATTAAAGTGCTGGATTGTTTAATTTTGACATCCAAGCGGATTTTATCTCTGAGACCTGCAATAAAACAACCCACCAAGAATTTTTTTGGTAGACCGTCAACTCGATGGGAAAGTTTTTCGAAAGTCTCCTATATGCTGTGACTATTGTGGTTTGTTTGAGGTGGGTTAAAGCTTCAGACGGGTCTTCAAAATCTGTTGATTCGAATCGTTGCAGCACGGCTTGGGTAAATTCATCCTAAGTCAAGGGACCTTTGAACTTAGTAAACCAACGATGCTACTACAAGGCAATCCCTTCTAGATGAAATGAGGCTAACTGAACTTGTTGATGGTATGAAATGTTCTTAAATTCAAAATACTGTTTGACCTTGTAGATCTACCCAGTTGAATCATTCCTTCAAAAAGTGGGAAAATTCAACTTAAGATGGGTTTGGTTGCAACCATACGTTATATTGGAGGAATTTTGGTGTGGTGGCGAAGTGGTGTTGTTAGAAGTTTCTCCTGGAGCGAATGGCTGAACGTCGGGGGGTGGCAGGTTGGTGGAAGAATTGATGCGGATGGCTTGTAGCTCGGTGAGGACAGTTTGAAGGGTATAATTTAGCTAGTTATAGTTGTTGGTCAAGGTGTCGAAACTCGTCTCATGTCTAGAGAGTATTTTAGCCACTTCACTGCGAAATTTAGTATTTGATTTTCCCCGGGTTTCCATAACGGAACCGGCTTTGATATCAATTGATACAAATAATACAAAAAATAAGAGAGAGAATGAGTAACAAAAGAAGACTGATTAGGAATAAGATTTAATCTTTTCTTTGATAATCAATCACATAAAATCTTTGGCTATTTATAAGCTACTGAGCACTAATTATCCAATCCTCCACTAATGCTAAAAAATAGGAGCATAACTTGAATTATAATAGGAGCACAACTTGAATTAAAATATGAGAGAATTACTCCATGACCACACTTCTGACTTGGTCTCCTGCATTGCATTGTATGGAATGCATGACCTGTGTGTACACATAAGGTAGGGCTGTGCACACATCAATTCCGTGGAGAAACCAAACATCTATACAGACACTACATGGGTTTTCTTCTCTATCACGAGTAGATAATTCTGTTGCTAGGGATTCGATGTAACCTAACATGAATACTCTTTGTTGTGATTAACGTATTTTTCTTATCAATTCAATTCTAGTTTCAGTCATTGCAATTTACCCAATTCTTATTTTCATGTTAATGGAAGATTGCTCTTAATATAGATTTTAAGAATTGCATGAGAATTAAGGTAGATTAAACACTGTGCTTAATCTTGATTAGAGCTCTCTTGAATGAATGAAGTTTAATGAGGCAAACATCATGCAAGGATAGGCTTTGGTTCTTAAGTACTTCATGCTTATTGGATTCTTATTACTTAGTCTAAACATCATAGATGAGTGATAATTAAAAATACTTTATTCAACCGAAATATTAAACAGTAATAATCATGATAAAGAGAAGAATGGACCATATAATTTGAATCAAATCTTTGTTAGTAACGTTAATCAACAATAAAGAGTAAGTTTTTATGGTGAAATTAGTGACTAGTATTTCCATCTATTAATTTAAGAGTTAATTACACTCAACCTTCCTGAGGTTTGACTAATTACATTCGGAATCAAAGTTTGCATTAATGGACACTAACCTCCCCTCACGTTAACGTTGACCGTTGACTTTTTTCAAATTTTTTAAATGACCAAAATACCCCTGTCACAATTGTTTTACTGTTCATTAAAAAAAAATTAATGGTGAGATCCAGATTGGATCTCCACCAAGAAAAAAAAAAAAAAAATTTTTTTGAATCTTCATCTTCGAACCCAGAGGGTTCGAAGATCGAACCCTTCTGGGTTCGATCTCGAACCCATAAGGGTTCGAACCCTCTGGGTTCGTCGAACCCAGATGGTTCGAGATCGAACCCTTCTGGGTTCGAAGAACGAACCCTCTGGGTTCGTGGAACCCAGTGGGTTCGAAGATCTTCGAACCCTTCTAGGTTCGATATTCATCGAACCCAGAAGGGTTCGTGTCTTCGAACCCTTCTGGGTTCGATCTTCGAACCCAGAAGGGTTCGATCTTCAAACCCTTCTGGGTTCGAGATCGAACCCAAAAGGGTTCGAAGACACGAACCCAGAAGGGTTCGAAGACACGAACCCTTCTGGGTTCGATGAATATCGAACCCAGAAGGGTTCCAAGATCGAACCCAGAAGGGTTCGATCTTCGAACCCTCTGGGTTCGAGATCGAACCCAGAGGGTTTGTTCTTCGAACCCAGAGGGTTCGAGATCGAACCCATAAGGGTTCAATCTTCGAACCCTTCTGGGTTCGATCTTCGAACCCTCTGGGTTCGAGGATGAAGATTCAAAATTTTTTTTTTTTTTTGTTTCTTGGTGGAGATCCAGATTGGATCTCCACCGTCCATCATTGTTGATGGACGGTGGAGATCCAATCTGGATCTCACCATTATTTTTTTTAATGAACAGTAAAATAATTGTGACAGGGGTATTTTGGTCATTTAAAAAAATTGAAAAAAGTCAACGGTCATTTTAACGGTTAACGTTAACGTGAGGGGAGGTTAGTGTCCATTAATGCAAACTTTGATTCCGAATGTAATTAGCCAAACCTCAGGGAGGTTGAGTGTAATTAACTCATTAATTTAATCATCTTGTTAATTACAATTTATTTTTTCTGCATTAGTTTTGTAAGGACATATGTTTTTCGATTGGCTTATTCCTATGTCAAAAAAAACCGTTTGCCTGTGTTTATAGTTGCATAGGTTGTCCATTTGGATATGCACTCAAGAGAAGCAACTTTAGGCATAACCGTCCTTTCAAGACTTGGTAAGTTTTTAACTTGGCTTGGATTCTTGAAGAGAATTAGGCGTACACAAACAATTTGCATATTTGTGTCTCTGCATCATTGTGCCCAATTTATAGCGCACATATACATTTCATATATATATGTGTCTCTGTATAATAGAATAAACTAGTCGCATGTAAACTAGTTCCATTGTGTTTGCATGGTTACGTTGTCCGTGCTTGAGCTTTGGACTCTTTGCCTTTGCGAGCATGTTGAGGTCTGTGTTATAGTCTTTGGACTCATTGCGTTTGCAAGTATGTTGAAGTCAGCCACTTTGAGAAGCTTTCTGGTTTCTCTCTCGCGACGCAAAGGTGCGATAGTGCGCTTGTGGGTTCTGGTTGCGGTTCCTTCAGTTGCTTACTGGTTGTGTCTCGCGACCTTGTGGTATGGTGGTATGGTGGTACGCTCGCGAGTCTTGGCCGCGACTCCTCAGTTCCTTACTAGTTATGTATCGTGACCTTATAATGCGATGGTACGCTCGTAGTGGCTGGTTGCGGTTTAAACCTGGTGTTCTGGTTGTCACTCGCGACCTTATGATGCGACTCAATGGTTATGGGTTGTTGATCGTGAGTTCTTTCTAGTAAATTCTTCGATTAACTCGTGATCTCATTTTGTAAAGCTTATGCTTGTGAATTGCATCGAGGTTCCATTACAGGAGCTTCTGGTTTGGATCCGAGGTTGAATCACTATCCCTGTAAGCGAGGTTAGATTGCAGGTGCTTTATATTAATTTCGCGACTTTGTGACGCGATCCTGTGATCGCAAGAGAGAGGGGTCACGAGTGGTCCTCAACAAGTTGTTGGTTCCAACTCGCGACCAGAAAGTCGCAACTTAAGGAGTCGTAGGTTTCAACTCGCAACCTTAGACTCACGATGCTAGGCTCGTGAGTCAGGCTTGTAGGTCGTTGTTGGTTTCAACTCGTGATCTTAGACTTGCGACCCTAGGCTCGTGAGTCAGGCTCGCAGGTCCTCTTAGGAACTTTTTTAAGTGAAATCTCATGCTTTTTATAAATAGGTCTCTTGCATGTTGGAAACCCTAGAGAGCCACATGAAGGAAAAAGAAAAACTCTCTCTCAAGTTCTCAATCTTAATTGACTCACTCTCTCTCTTAAATCCTAAATCCTCATGCCCTTCATGTGTTAGATTCATTGGGTCTTGTCTCTATTGGTTGTCAAAGTCCATGTAAGTACTTTTCTTCCTTCTTGACTTGTATTTGTTACTTTTTGTTAGACATTATTTATGTAATTGTCTTGTGGTTGTTGGAGATATTTGTTAAGGTTCACATTGACTAGGATTCTTGCATATTTTGCATCCTAGGGAGTATAGGTTGCTTTGTCTAGCATCTATACGTTATGCATGTTGTTTTCATGCTTCACACATAGACATTGTTTAACTCTCTTCTTGAGTCAAGTCTCGTTAGCCGAAGGGTTTGGTTTGATTGAGCATTGTAAGTCTTGTTAGCCGAAAGTGTTGGCCGAGCAAGCAATTGATTGAAACTCTGTGTGAGTTCAAGTCTTTTCAATCGGAGGTTCGGTTGGTCGATCATTAGTCAAGCGCCACTATAAAAACACGCATAGTAGGTAAATTTAAGTTATTACGTAAGAAGAGTGGACTAGATGTATTAAACTTGAGGGTGTAATTAAATTATCATATAGTGGATTGTCTGTGACACAAGTGGCGAACATATGGTTGGTCTCGTAATTTTTATCCGGTTGAGGTTTTCCACTTAAAAATGAAATGTCATGTCTCTATCATTTACTTTATTTTATTTGTTATTCCATTGTGATATATTGGGTTTATTATCGAAAAAATGGGTATAAACCTTTTCATCCTCCTTCAGGTTGCTAGCAGACACGTAAACACTCACTTTCAAGTTTAATTAATCTTTTTTCAAAAATTCAGCAATCTTTCTTTTATTTCTTTTTATTCTTATTTTGTTTGTTAGGGTTTGCATAATTAGATTTAGTTGAGTAATTTTACAATTTACTATGAGATCGGCTTTCGGACTTACCTGAGCTATACAATCACGTAAACTTGTGCACTTGCGAGATTAAATAAATTTTGTTCATCAGGATAGACAGAGTAAAAGATGGTGGGTTGGGTGGAAAGAGCAACCGCTAATGGCTTAACTCTTTTCGAATATGTTGCGTTGGTAACCATTCAAGAAATTAAAACAAGCTTAGCAGATCCTATAAAATGATTTGCAAGGTCAAGGAAGAGGGGGGTATATATATAAGATGATGATAAGGGAAGATTTTATTATTTATTATTATTATTACTAATACAAAGCTCCGATTGGATAATGCCGGATTCGGGTTAACAGCAACAAGCTTTTGTCATTAACAACCTTTTGTTACTGACAAGCTTTTGTCCCAGCCTCTCTGAATTTTGTACAAAGAAGATAACATCTACTTGTATTGACCTTAACTATGGAAAGTGCTTTGTTTGCTGTAACATTGGCATGTAATATTGATTTTCATTAACATGTAACATTTATTTTGACTGGCATGTACAATATGTTTTTATTGGCATGTAACATATTTTTTCTTTGGCATGTAACATTGATTTTGACTGTCATATAACATCTATTTTAATGGGCATGTAATATTTGTTTTCATTAGCATTTAACATATATTTTTTTATTAGCGTGTAACATTACTTTTGATTGGCATGTAACAGCTGTTTTCATTGGCATTTAACATCTATTTCATTGGTATGTATATTGGTTTTGGCTGACATGTAACTTTCACTAGCATGTAACTTGACAATCTCTTTTATTTCTTATAGTTTAAGATGGAGAACATATATTATAACCAGCCTCGGAAAAAACCGAGGTACGAATGGAACCCATATTATTGAACTTTTATTAGGTAGAAAGTAATATCCCAATTAAAAGAGATTTTAAAATTTTCAAACCAAACATATTTAAAAGCTCTTCAAAAAATGTGTGTACGTACTACATATGGTGGAGGTAACATACCTTACCTTCTCAAATATAATTAGAGGCTAGCTCGAGTCCTTAATCACCGGTAAGAGGACTAACCTACTCCAGAGATGTCGACGTCGCCAGAAGACAATCTGTCCTCTTCAGCATTAGATGAGGCGCACCTACTCTTTTGTTAGAGTCCATTCTTTAGAGAAGGTTATCACGAGCTCTGTTATTCGAAGAACGGGTGTACTAACAACATTAACGTAGTTAGAGAAGGCCTCCTCCAGCATTAGAGGCTGCACTGTTGGAGTCCATTCTTTAGAGGAGGCTCGCATGAGCTTTCTTGTTCGAAGGACTGGCGTATTAACAACATTGATGTAGCTAGAGAATGTTGATCCCTCTCCGGTGATGGAGGAGTTCTCCATCATCGAAGGTGGCTAACATTACGGTGGTTGCCAACAATTTCAAATTTAATTAAATTCATTTAAATTAATGAATCAATTTATTTTATTTTTCACATTTAATTTACAATTTTAAATATTTTTTATTTGAGGGTAATATTGTCTATAAATAAAAATGACGAGGTATCATAGATATTCCTAAAGTAATGTGATAACTTTTTTGATAATTATTTTTCAAAAACAACCCTCAACTTACTTCTCAAAAATTAATTATCAGACAAACAAATTATGAAATAAAGTGATTATAATAAGTTTACCAAACACTTGAGGTCTCAAACTTATTAAATAATAAGAAAACTACAATAATTATGAACGCATCCTAATCTGAATTCTCTATCACAAGTATATTTTCAGCCTCAGGGAAAGTCAAGTTTGTAAGTAAGAAAGTTAACCGGCACGTCTTCATCTGAAATCGATGATCCAAACGGTTAAGAACTAAATGGAAATCCATCGAAATTAAACTACAAGAGATATTGATTGAGAGTTGATAAATTGTAATCCTAGTCTGAGTAGATTAAACCCAGAACCATAAATTTGAAGAATTATCTTCTAGATATTGCAGCACTTGAACTAGTTGAGTATAGCTGATAAAATCAAGGTAAATTGTTATGAAATGCCCTAAAATTTATCTATATTGCAACAAAAACTTATTTTTACTAACTTAATACATTGGGCAATTATCAATTTGGTACCTAATTTATTTAAAAATATCACTTTTTGACCTGTTTTTATTTTTTTAACTCACATGGTCCCTAACGTTTTCAAAATACATCAATTTAGTCCTTATGACCAACATTTTGATAGTCAAACTTGACATAAAGTATAAATTGACCATTTTACCATTTTTTATTAAATTATTAAATTATAATGACGCTTTTACCCTCTAAATTTTTTATTTTAACAATTTTACCATTAGTGTAGTTCAATAAGAAATTAATATGAGTTATAAAAACTTAATTCTTTTAGAAAAAAACTTAGAAAAGATTAAATAAAAAATAAATATAAAAAAATTTAAAAAAATCTTAAAAGTAATATCATTTTATTTAAATAAAATAAAACTCAAGATTGAATACTACTGCGAGCTGAAGGCCACTAGACATTGGCTGTCTCAAAATTAATACTAATGCTGCAGTAGGGGAGAGCTTCTCAAGTCATTGGTTTCGGGATTATTATCATAAATCATCTTGGGATGGTCATGGGATCTTCTTGGCAATGCATTTTAGCTTCTCTATCGCCTCAGTGTGCTCAGACCACGGCTATCTAGCGCGGCCTGAGGTTTGCTGTTGATCTGGGAGTTTGGCCTTCAGTTATCGAGTCTAATGCGGCCTCCGTTGTTAGCCTTATCAATGGTGGCTTGATGCCTTTGTCTGAAGTTGATATTTTTTTTTAAAGACATCAGGGTTCTGCTTAGTGAGTTTAATATTGCTTGTGTTTCGTTTGTCCCTCGTTTAGCTAATTTTGTGGCTCATGACCTCGCTAAACTTGTGATTTCTTTGTGTTCGGATGGTTTTCTTGTTGATTGTGTTCCTCCCTTCGGGGAGTAATTTGTTATGATAGATTTGCTAGGTTAGTTTTGTTGTCCTTATGGGGGCCCTAATATATTCTCTTCCTTTCAAAAAAAAAAAAAGAAAAAAGTTGGAGGGACAAGTAATTAAAATTTGCATTAAAATCAACTACTTGCTATAGTTGTTCCACCTTAAGAGGGACATGTAATTACTTTTCTTCTAGTATAAAAGTAGAAATTAATGTCAACGAATGAGAATATGCCGACAGGTGAGAAGTGCGTCAAATTCTTGCACATGGCTTGACTATCATTATTTTGCTTAAGGAGAAAGATTTCAAATTAGAGATGTCCTGTTCCACCAACCTTGCTAGTTTACAAGTCTTGCGACCGACTACACAATACAACTCCAAGACCTTTGAAAGCAATTGAAGATAAAGAGTTTGAAAATCACTGTCATGACATTTCCAACACCACACATTTAAGTCCATTTAGTAAAAGATATCATTTCAATTTTAGCACGACATTGCAAAAGATCCTTACATCTATATTTTAATTTCATTCTTCTTTTTTTTAAGTTATTTTTCTCTTAACGTAAGTTCTATTTCCTATTAGGGAGTGACGTTTCTTTATAACATAAATTGCGTAAAGAAATGTACAAGTAAAATAATAAATTCTCAGCCTATGAGTTGACCCATTCAGGTTTGAGTGAGGGGGAGAATATAGAACCAAGACATTTGATTTTATTTATTTATTTATATATTTTCTTTAATTGCACGTCTAAATACCCAAGTCAATATGACGCCTTTAAACAAAAACAAACACGAATAAATATATGAGATGCGCATGTGCAGATATTATTTTTTTTAAGAGCAATCATCAATTTAGTCCCATGTTCTTTCGATTTACGAGTGGTTTTTTTAACTATGTTTGCTTCTCTTTTTTTGAGAATACGTAGCCTCTAAAATTTTGTAAATATATTAATTAGATTTTCTATTAATGAACCATTAGTTTAACTTAAAAATTCTAAGAATATTTTTATCTTTAAATAAAAAACGTGCCACATGTTAATTAAAAAAATAGAAAATAGAAAATATATATTTATATAACATAAAATAAAATAAATATATAATTAAAAATTAAAACACCTTCCATTACAAAGATGGACCAAATCATATTAAAAATAAAAAAAGTAAAGAAAATGAAAATTGAAAAAAAAGAAAAAAAAGGAGAGATTGGATCTCCATTGAACCATGAATATCTCCATGGGAAAGATCTTCATCCATGAATATCTTTATGGATCTTCATGAAGGTAATCCCTATATTTTTCATAAGTACTAAATTGATTTCTTTTACCAACTTTTATGAGTCATCTTTAACTATTGTAGTGGTAAAATTTTATATTTTAATTTAAATACATTACAAAATTGAAAGTGTATGTTGTTGGATATACAAAGGGCAAAAAATAATTGGAGGCGTTTGTTTGATTTTTTTATTTAATGTCTTCAATTATTTAATATTATTTTATTACAAGTATAAATTATTTTCACTGAAACTTTAAATTTTTTATAAAATATAAAATATTATTTTTTAATAAATAACAAAAATATAATTGTATCCTTTATTTTAATTATAGTTAATTTTATTCTAAGACATATTAGGAGTATTTATGTACTATAAATTCTATTAAAATTAAACGTTAGGTTTGATATGATCTTATTTGGTTACTTCTAAAAAGTAAGATAGTTAATTAGTATTTATAAAAAATATGACGACTTATTTGGCAAAAATAAAGAAGTCGTAAACTACCAAGAATTAAGAAAAAAGTCTGAAGTTTTTTTCATTTAAATAAAGATCTTAAATTTATTTGATAATTGCCATTTATATAATTATAACAAAACAAATTGAGAACACAAAGGGATTTTAGAAAATTGGTATTTGATTTTTTTTTTTTTTTTAATCTCGGCAATAAGACCGATGATTAATTGAATCAAATCATTTGAAACAAGCTGAAAAGTAAGCTAAGACAATAATCGATCCACCGTTTATCCTCAGAAACACTGAGAGGCAGCCTAACTAGAGAATAAGTAACTCTATTACCCTCTCGTGAAATAGAAGAAACAGAAACACCCCTCGTAGAAAACAAAAAAAAAAAAAATTGTAATCTTTTTCACAATAAGGCTATTAGCTGCAAAGGGAAGTTGTTCCTTAATGCTTTGAATTGCCACCATAGAGTCACTCTGAAGATGAAGAATATGCAGGTCTGAATATGTGATAAGATAAGGAAGAAGTCAAATCTTATTTTATTAGGAGTTTAAACAGAAAGATAGTTACCTTGTTTATCTCTAAGTCATTTTTAATTTTTAAACTTATGTTTTCTTCTAATTACATTATCTGTAATTTTCTATAAATGTTAATTGAAATCTGGTTTTGCAGTATTTTCCGAAAGGAAAATTACTGTATCATCACATCTTTAACTACCGGTGCTCCATACTCATTCAATGTAAATTATGATTATGATTAAATGATGTATTAAAAATCTACGAAATATTTATTCCATTTTAAAATATATATTTTTGTTAATAACAATTTTATTCTTAATTAAAACTCCAAAGACACTTACTCTTATACACAATTCTTTACATAATATCTTACTCCTCTTTCTCTTTTTAACATTTCATAAACCCAAAACCTATAATTCTTATTACTTTCTTTAGCATATCTTTTACGCTTTACTTGATTATGCAGTGGTGGAGAACGTTACTATGCAACTATAAGCAACACATTAACTAAGAAGTCAATTTTAAATGATTAAAAAATAATGTTTAAAATAATTTATTTATAATATCATGAGTCTTGACAATAACCTCATGGAATGCATAAAAAAAATTTGAATTATAAAATTAAGGGTTTTCCAAAGAAGCATCTTTCCAATTTATTTTTTTAAAATGAAGTATTTTTAGAAAATAAGTATGAAAAGATATAAAGGGTAATTTGATAAAAAAAGAAAAGAAAAAAAAGAAGGAAGTGTTTTTAGAAGTTTTATAAATTTAAAATTTTAAAATGGAATGTCCCTTGCAAATAAATGTTAAAAGAAAAAAAAAAAAATCTATTATGATTTGATGGATCGAGGATTGGGCTTTTTAAATTTTGTGATTGGGCCATTCCTGAACCATTAGGGTAGGCCTAATATAGACAGCGTTTAATTTGTTTGTTGAATCATCTATGCAGAAAGTTTCTCCAAGTGAGTGGAGATAGATTCTTTAAAGGAAATTTTCATAAATAATCCTCTAATTTACGAAAAAAAAAAAAATTATCAGCTTTTAAAAATCTTATTGTTTTTGACCAATTTAGAGTTAAAAGTGCTAAAATGCCCTTGTCCATAAAACTCGTTTTCTTCCCAACATTTTTTTCTCTCTTCTCTTTCTTCTACTAAATATAGTTTCTCTCTCACTCTTAAACTTACAAAGTTGAACTTTGCGCAAAGTAAAATCTGTTCCGAAATTATAAGATTATTGGCTGATTTTTAGTAGAATTTAATAAGTGTTTAGATATTCTTAATCCATTATTGAGAAAACTCAAGATTTTAAATTCGAAGTCTGTAAAATTCTTATTCAAATTTGTTTATAATAATTATAATTTTATACATTTCACGAGTTCTCTTCTCGAACTTGAAGCACTTGCAATGACAACTTGTCAAGATAAATGAAAAAAGATCCATAATTCCTCTTAGGTTTGGACCGTCTAATACAGTTGAGTCTGAGCAGATAAATCAATTACATGCAATAATTGCTCCACATTAACAGGGACATGCAATTAATGTCGACGAATAAAAATTTGCCGACATATGCTTTCAAACCTCTTTCGATTTCTTAACTACTTGACTCTCACTTTTTTATTTTGGATTTCTTAACAGTAAAGATTTTGTCACCTTCCTCGTTGCATGAGCATGACATGTTTGAATTGAATTTGGATCATCTCTTTACCTAATTTTGGTTCCATCACCTTTTTTAAAGTATGTAATTGGATGTTAATAAAATAATAGTAAAAAGTAATCATATACTAAATACTTATTTATTATAATATTTATATATTATGAAATTAAAAAAAAATAAATACAGATCAGGTGAAGAGAGAATGCTTGTACAGTTGAATGTGGAAATGTCCTCTGTTCCACCAACCTTCCCACTTAGTACTTACAAATCTTGCAACTCTGGTTAAAGTTCAAACCGACAACTGAATACAAAATTAATTTCATTATTATATATATTGTTATTATTTTTGTGGGGCACACACATGCGATCTTTGAAAGAAGCTCCTCCATGTAAATTAAAAAAACAAAGTTAGAACAAGACCATCACGCAATTGAAGATAAAAGAGTTTGTAGATCCCTTTCATGGCAGTTTCAATTCCCACATTAATTCCATTTAGTAAAAGATATCATTTCAGTTTTAGCACGACATTGCAAATGATCCTTGTATTTTTTGTTTTTATTTTTCCTTATTATAAGCCTTATTTTCCTCTGAGAGGAAGATTATTTAAAACATAAATTTGTGTAAAGAAATAAATAAATAAAATCCTTAGTGGGTAGGTCTACTCCAGTTTGAGTGAGGGCAAGAAACATAGATAGAACTAACGCATTTGAAAAAAAATTTTTCCCTAAACACTCAATAAGACGCCTTAAAACCAAAACAAACGCTAATAAAAATAGGGAATTTAGCAAAATTGTCCAAACAGTAGTCAATAATTACAAAACTATCCAGGGTCCACTAATTTTTGCAACCTCTACCCAAAGACTTTGTTTGGACAAATTTGCCCTTACTTTTACATTTGACCCAGACTCCACATTTTGACTTTACATTTTTTGACCAAATTGTTTTTACTGTTGTGAATCTCAACTGCTGTTCATCGCCGGAGCTGTTCGTCTTCTTCGTTTGTGTTCTGTGTTGCTGTTTGTCTTCTTCGTTTCGTCTTCTTTGTTTCGTCTTCTTCGTTTCGTTTGTGTTTGCAGGTTCCACCGTAGTCGCGTTCTTCTTCGACCACAGCAAGGAAATCGTCTTCTTCTTCAAAGTAAGGAAAAATTTCTTCTTGTGATTATTTATTTACAAATTATTGTTTTGGGCATCGGGCCACGTCTGGCCGATGGTTTTGTTTCATCGGGCCACTGTGTCAGGCCCGATGAAACAAAACCATCGGCCAGCTGAGACCCGATGATTTTTTCATCGGGTCACAGTAACGAAATCGTCTCCTTCTTCCGTGGTAACATTCCACACCGATTGAAAAGTAAGGAAAAACGTTTTTTCATTGATTTTTCTTCTGATTTTTTATGTAGAAATTTGTGTTTTGGGCATCGGGCCACGGGTAGCCGATAGTTTTGTTTCGTAGGGCCAGTATCTCAGTGGCCCGATGAAACTAAATCATCGGCCAGCTCAGACCCGATGAGTTTTTCATCAGGCCACTGTGACGAAACAAATCCATCGGCCAGCAGTGACCCGATGAGTTTTTCATCGGGTCTTCGCTGGCCGATGGTTTTGTTTCGTAGGACACAGTGGCCCGATGAAACTAAACCATCAGCCATCTGTGACCCGATGAAAAACTCATCGGGTCTTCGCTAGCCGATGGTTTAGTTTCATCGGGTCACAGTGGTCATCGGGTCTTCACTGGCCGATGGTTTTGTTTCGTAGGACACAGTGGCCCGATGAAACTAAACCATCGGCCAGCTATGACCCGATGAAAAATTCATTGAGTCACAGCTGGCCGAAGGTTTTGTTTCGTCGGGTCACAGTGGGCTGATGAAATAAAACCGTCGGCCAGCCGTGGCTCGATGATTAAATTTTATCAGGCCACCGTGACCCGATGGTTTTGTTTCATGGTAACACCGTGGCCCGATGAAACATAACCGTCAGGTCGCGGTGGCCCGATGACATTTAATCATCGGGCCACCGCTGGCCGATGGTTTTGTTTTATCGGCCCGATAAAACTAAACCATCGGCTAGCCTGCAACCATCACCATGAAATATTGTTTTGAAATCAAAGTATTGGGCCACCGCGACCCGATGGTTTTGTTTCATGGTGGCACCGTGGCCCGATGAAATAAAACACTCGGGTCGCGGTGGCCCGATGACATTTAATCATCGGGCCACCGCTGGCCGATGGTTTTGTTTCATCGGCCCGATAAAACTAAACCATTGGCCAGCCTGCAACCATCACCATGAAACAAAATCAGATGAAATCAAAGCATCGGGCTACCGCGACCCGATGGTTTTGTTTCATGGTGGCACCGTGGCCCGATAAAAATACATTTTGAAGGCCATCGGGCCGCCATGTGAAAATACATGATCAAGGCCATCGGGCCAAGGACATCGAGCCGCCATGTGAAAATACATGATAAAAACCATCGGGTTAAGGACATCGGGCCGCCATTTGAAAATACATGATGAAAACCATCGGGTCAAGGCCATCGGGCCGCAATTTGAAAATACATGATGAAAACCATCGGGCCAAGGCCATCGGGCCGCCATGTGAAAATACATGATGAAAACCATCGGGTCAAGGCCATCGGGCCGCCATTTGAAAATACATGATGAAAACCATCGGGTCAAAGCTATCGGGCCACCATGTGAAAATACATGATGAAAACTATCGGGCTGACATGATGAAAACCATTGGGCCAAAAACGATGAAAAAATATGAAGAAAAACCATCGGACCAAAAGCATTGGGCCAAACTGATCGGGCCAAAAGCATCGGGCCGGCATGATGAAAAAAAAAAATTATAAAAATTCGTTCTTCATTTTTTTTATGGAGGATTAACAAATGTGAAATGCCTACAACTGATTCAAAACCCATAAAAGTGTGCATTGACCTAAAAAAAAAGTTTAACACTAACCTTGGAATTTTTCATGGAGAAAAAGACTTTGTGAGATGAATTGATGGTTTATTTGCAAGAGATAACTTGAGAATTTCTTGGTTTAGGTTGGGTA